>ML787611.1:337644-349092 GCA_009831015.1 Picea engelmannii
ATTGTTTTACCTGGAACACCTTCTTGAGACTAGTCAATAGGACTAGTCAGATACCCTATCTTCCACAGGGTGTATCTACAAATGTAAGATGACCCAGAAGCTAAAATTTTTACCACAGATACCTTACTAATTTCTGTGAATAGCCTCTAGAGTTCAAGGTCTGAAACGTTACAGAAAAAAGTTTATAGCGAAAATTCCGCAATGACTCATTTCAAGATGATTCCAGAACCCTATCTTGCACAGGTTGTATCTCTAAAAGTATAAGGCTCCAGGAGATAAAATTTTAACCCAACGTACTTTGATCCATCTACTAAATATCCTCCAATTTGTTCCTTCTGAAACATTGTAGAAAAAAAGTTATAGCGAAAATGCCAAGGTGTCTCAGATGTAGCAGCGAAACCTCAAGAGCTTGAGCTCTGATACCATATGTTAAGAACCAAATTTCAATATAACATAGAAAAACCTCAGAATAAGTACTCAACGCCTTGAAAAAGAGATAATTTCAGATAATAGGCCTCTTCGAGGGGGCAACCTCCTTTTACCCCACATAAATGTTCAAGTACAAGATGATTCCAAATGAAAATGTCTCCTTGGTATATATAGGAGACTAGGAGGTATAATTACAACTAATGGAATAAAGCCGGCATAAATAAAGTAACATTACTAATGTAATATGCCCCAATTAAGGGGTAATGAGCCAATATTAGGGCTTAATAGTTCGACCTAGGGATATTACACCAGGTCACATGGGATTCCACCGGATCGAGGGCTGGAACCATGGTTCTATCTGCACGCAAACCGTTGCAATCTTCTAGGTCATATGTTATGGGCTCTATGGAGCGCGTCGAGGCTGGGAGCTAGGCCCTAGCCCTATTTTCCATCGAACCATACAACAATCCAAACATAAATATTAGTTTTGTGCTTTGTATAACAAGGATAAAATGTGGGCGGGCTGTCTAGCCCGACCCTGCCAAGTCTCTTCCCCCTTGTCGGAGGTCGCGAGTTCAATTCCCATGCACCCCAACAATTTTTCCAACCAAAATGAGCTAACAAATGGGTGCCATGTGGTAGCCCATGTCTGGGCCACATGGCACCTCACCACTCGTCCAAATTTGATTCCAAGTGTCAAACGCCCATTGGACCAGTTGTCCACATCTGCCACATGTATTCTCACTGTACCTTGCCATGTGTCGTACGAATTGTATGGATCTACCACATCATCTGTATGGACGTGCCATGTGTCAGCACTGCAAGGGTGACATGTGTCACTCCCTGATTGGTCCCCTGTACCTGTCCACATCACCCATCTGTATGCCCAATCACCCTGCAAATGGTGCCTGCCACGTCAGTTGTACGACTTGTACAGTCAGCTTCCATGTGGCACTGTACGGACTGTACAGTCATCATTTTTTGTCTCTTTGGAAAAACAAAGAGATCACCATATCTGGAGCATACGACGTCCATTTGAGCTCGTTCAAGTTGCATTGGATTTGTATCAACGAGGCCTATGCACACATCTGTTTTGAAGCCATTATAATAACTTTGTTTTTTAGGCCTTTATGAGCCTCATCAAGCTCCTAGATCCAATTCTGGATCAAAGAGGGTATGATGTCAATTATGTCTTAGATGTGGACCAAGGTTAGACATCTAAATTTTTATTCTGATTGAATAAGACAACAAGAGAGCAGAACACTCAAAGGAATGTTGGTTTCTCCCGGTTAAGAGTTCCAGGGTAAAATCTCGGTGTATTGTGTGATTGCTTGTTTCATTTACGTTCTTGATTAAATTCTTCTCCTCTTCTGCTAGGATTAGTGTGGAAGTGTCTTTCATTTCTTGACATGTGGTATCACAGTTGTGTTATGCTTTGGCAAGTATATCAGATCTTGATTTACCAATCTTGAATATGAGAACTAAACCCTAGGTACGGTAAGAGTCGTAAGTCATAAATTATTTAAAGATTGTGGTAAAGAATGGCGAGCAATTCCAGAATAGAGATAGAAAAATTCAATGGCTAGAATTTTGAGCTTTGGAAGCTTAAAATGGAATATCTTCTTGTAGATCGAGAACAATGGACCACGCTCTGTCCAGGTACCCAACCGACAAGCATGTCGACGGAAGAATGGGAGAAACCTGAAAGAAGAGCAAGAAGTATGATTTGTATTTGTCTTGCAGATTCTGTATTGTTGAATGTCTCAGGTGAAGATTCGGCCAAGAAACTGTGGGATAAGATGGGAAGCTTATACCAATCGAAATCTCTGGTAAATAAGTTGTTTCTCATAAAGAAATTGTATCTTCTGAGGATGAGTGATGGTAGTTCGGTGGTTGAGCATTTAAATGTGTTTAATACTGTGTTAAGCCAGTTATCATCTGTGGATATTAAGATCACTGATGAGGAGAAGTGTATCATCCTATTAATGTCTTTGTCAGACTCCTGGGATAGTTTAGTCATGGCTATTGGGAGTAATACAACCACACTAGCACTAGAGGATGTGGTTGTTTCTCTGTTGTCGAAAGAAATGAGAAGGAAGAACATGGAAGGATTGACCAAAGATGCTCTGGTATTGAGAGGTCGATTGGTAGACATAGATAAAGGCATATTCTTTGGTAGAAAATTCAAGTCGAAGGGTAGATCTAAATCCTCGGTTTAGTCGACGTGAAGATGCTAGAAATGTGGTAAAGATGGGCATTATAAAAATGAATGTAAGTCGAAGGAAACACAAGTAAGTGCTGGATCCGACGAGAAGCAGTCGACTGAGAGAAAGACAACCTCGGAGAAGGGAGGTGATGTGTACATGGCGTCGATAAGTACACAGTCGAATCAAGATGTTTGGTTGATCGACTCAGGAGCATCCTATCATATGACACCACATAAAGAATGGTTAGGTGAATATGAACGATATGATGGGGGTGGTGTGTTCTTGGGGGATGACTCGACAACCAAAATTATTGGACGGGGAAGAGTCTGACTGACACTGTAGGATGGGAGAAAAAGAACCCTTCCAGGTGTGCGACACATTCCAGGTTTGGCAAGAAACCTGATATCTATCAGGAAGATGAGTGATGCAGGTGTGCATACTCTGTTTTAGAAGGATTCATGCAAGATGGTCAGAGGTGCAATGGTCTTAATGAAAGGAGCTAAGATTGGTACCCTGTACAAGTTGTTAGGGAATGTCGACTCGACTAGATGCAACAACATCCTTGCTCCTGAAATCAACTCCACTGCGACTCGAGCCAAGTCGGTTCAAACCGACTCGACAAGACATGATGAGATCGACCCAAATAGGTTGTGGCATGAGACGATGGGACACATTAGAGAAAAACGACTTCGAGTCATGCAAAGCAAAGGTATGGTTGAAGGTTTTCCTAAATATGGGTTAGAAGTCAACTTTTGTGAACATTGCATATATGGAAAACAAAATTCAGGTGTGGTTCCCATCTGGAGCGACAAGGGAAAATGGGATTCTAGAAATGGTGCATAGTGATGTGTTTGGCCCGGTTACGACGCCTTCACTTGGTGGATCCCTATATTATGTCTCCTTCATAGATGATTTTTCCAGGAAGACGTGGATATATTTCTCGAGGAAGAAATCAGAGGTTTTCGATAGATTTAAGGAGTTTAAAGCTCTTGTGGAAAACCAAACAGAGAAGAGGATTAAAGTGTTGAGGATTGACAACGGTGGTGAATTCTGTTGAAATGAATTTGATCAATTTTGTAAGCAGTGTGGCATAGCATGCCAAAATACTACACCATATACCCCACAACCAAATGGAGTTGCTGCAAGAATGAACAGAACGTTGATGGATAAGGAAAGGAGTATGCTTAGTGGTGTTGGGCTCGCACAAGAATTCTAGGACGAGGCAATTGAGACTACAAGATATCTGGTAAATATGTCTCCTTCATCAACGCTAGTTGACATGACTCCAAATGAGGTATGTTCTGTTAAGAATCCTTTGGTGGCACATCTCAAAGTATTTGGTTGTGATGCATTTGTGCATGTTCTCAAGGAAAAGAGGAGCAAGCTAGACAATAAGGCAGTCAAATGTATTTTCATCGGATATAAAGAAGGAATGAAAGGATATAAGCTATGGGATCCTGCATCAAGGAGAACAATGTACAATTGAGATGTGCTCTTCAGAAAAGTCGGAGGTAAGTCTGAGCCCGAAGAAGTTGTTCAGATCGAGAATAATCTTGAGATGGTGCGGTTTGAACTGAGGAACGAAGAAGGCAATTCAAATGAGTTGACTGAATCTAAGGAAGAGGTGGAAAACCAGACTCTGGTGGTAAGGAGGTCAGAAAGAGTAATAAAACCATTCGAAAGGTATAGTCCACCAGAATTTTATTCCCAATTCATGCTAACTTCCATCGATGATGAGCCCAAGTCGAACGGTGAGGCAGTCGAATCGAAAGAGGGTAAACTCTGAAAGGACGCCATGGTCGAAGAGATGGAATCCTTGTACAAGAATGAGACATGGGATTTAGTCAAGTCGCCTAGTGGAAAAAATCTCATTGGTAGCAAGTGGGTGTTCAAGAAGAAGATGAATGTCGTAGGACAAGTCAAGAAGTTCAAAGCTCTACTAGTAGTGAAAGGTTATTCCCAAGTCGAGGGAGTCGACTTCAGTTAGATTTTTTCCCCTGTTGAAAAACGAACTTCCATTAGAGTACTAATGTCTCTGGCTACATCATTCGATCTAGAGATAGAATAGATGGATGTGAAGACAATGTTCCTACATGGGGGCCTGGAAGAAGAAATCTACATGAAACAACCTGAAGGATTTGTAGTAAAGGGCAAGCAAGAGTTGGTGTGCAAACTGAAAAGATCCCTTTATGGTCTAAAGCAATTTCCAAGGATGTGGTACCAGAAATTTGACACACACATCCTTAGTTTGGGATTTGTGAGGAGCAAAGTTGATCACTGCATATATTCCAAGGAAAAAGGTGGGTGTTTCATATATGTAGCTTTGTATGTCGATGACATGTTGCTGATTGGAAACAACATGGACATAATAAAGGAGGAAGAAGAAACTATCCTCCAAGTTCGACATGAAGGATCTCGATGCAACTAACTTCATTCCGGGAATAGAGATTAAGAGAGATTGAGTTGCTAGAAAGCTCAAGTTGAATCAGACGAAGTATATTGAAACAATTATGAAACGATTCAACATGCAGGATTGCAAACCGGTGAAGGTGCCAATACTTGTGGGAGAAAGGCTTACTACTTAGCAGTGTCCAAAGAAACAAGAATACATAGAGGACATGGCACGTGTTCCCTATGCAAGTGTTGTTGGTAGTCTAATGTATGCGATGGTATGCACTCGGCCAAACATTGCCCATGCAGTGAGAGTGTTGAGCAGGTACACATCGCCACCCGAAAAGGAGCACTGGATGAATATCAAGAGAGTATTCAGGTATTTGTGTGGCACAAAGGATTATGCTATAAGCTACCAAGAATGACCTAGAGGTGACAGTGGTAAAGTATATGTACATGGCTTTGTCGACGCCGACTAGGCTGGAGATCCGGATCGACGGAGGTTGATCAATGAATATGTCTTCAAGATTTTCGGTGAAGCAATAAGTTGGATGAGTAAGTGACATGTGGTCATAGCCCTGTCAACAACAGAAGTTGAATACACGACGACCACTCATGGAAGCAAAGAAGTGGTATGGATTCAAAGGTTATGTTTGGAATCGGGTTTGAGCAGAGAGATATGAAGGTGAATTGAGACAGTCAAAGCACAATATTTCTGGTAAAGAACCCTACTTATCATTCAAAGACTAAGCACATTGATGTATAATACTATTTCGTAAGAGATATGGTGGAAAGTAACAAGGTGCTACTAGAGAAAGTAGACACGTTGGAAAACATAGCAAACTTGTTGACCAAGTCTGTGAGTGTTGTGAAGTTATCTTGGTGCAGAGAGGCAATGGGCATCGATGCCCTGGGTCTGTGAATGAAATTTTAAGAATCTCATGTTTCAACAAAGAAGACAACAAGTGAGAGAATGTTGGGTTGTTATATTCTTTGTAGTGAAATTCTAGTCGAGGTAGATCGACTAATGATTGAAGGTCGAGGTGGATCGACAACAGTCAAGGTCAAGGTGGATCGAAAACAAGTTGAAGGTCAAGGAAGTCGACTAAGAAAAGTCAAAGACAAAGATATCGATGACAAGTCAACCGACAAGAGGTTGAAGTGTGGGCATGAAAAGACTGACTGGTAGTCGAATGTAACAAAATTCTGGGATTTGCAGGATTTGTAGCCAATGATATGCATGGATTTGTAACCGTCTTTGGGTGCTAAACTTTAGGGGTTTTCCTATTGTAAAGCCTATAAAGCGGTGTGTTGTAACACTATAAAGGGTAATCATAGAATGCACTTATGCAGGTTAATGCATGTGTAATTATAGTTTGATGGCCATGCATATGTAAGTCGAATTGGCTACAGGGTTGTTCTTGCACAGGAAAGAGGGTTTGATGTCAATTGTGTCTTAGGTATGGACCAAGTTTAGACATGTAATTTTTTATTCTGATCGAATAAGACAACAAGAGAGCATAACGATCAAAGGAATGTTGGTTTCTCCCAATTAAGGGTTCTAGAGTAAAATCTTGGTGTACTGTGTGATTGCTTGTTTCATGTACGTTCTTGATTAAATTATTCTTCTCTTCTGCTAGGATTAGTGTGGAAGTGTCTTTCATTTCTTAACAATTGTGGCCACGAGATTGTTGCTCAAGAAATTGGAACGAAATCCAAAGAGAAAAGTACTATGAAGGTTGTCCAGCGAGGGAAATGTTGCCTAGAGAGAACGAGTTGAATGGGTCTGGTCCTGGGCTTGTCGATTTGTAGATGAGAGGTGGACCACGACATCAAGGAAGTGGTCGAGATACTGGAAGGGTTTTGTTGACTTCCCAAGAGTTGGAAATTAGAGTCATTGGAGAGGCTACACTATTATGGTTTGAAAGCGTTGGACCTTACAACAATGGAAAGGCCATGATATTATGGTCTGGAAGCACTATACATTATGGAGAAGATAGACACGCTATAGTGTTTTTTTGAAAGCCTAGATATTGTAGTGTTTAAGGTGCCATGATATAGTGGTGTTTCTCACATAATTGAAGTGATTATGTTGCCACAAAATTGTGGTTTTAAGCATTGTAAATCATAGTGAAAATATGTCATGTAATTGCATAGGGACGAGTGCAGAAGAGAAAGAAGATCGTAGGTGTGCCATGTGATTACATGCAGTGAATATGGTGAAGTGGTGGTGTGAAGTAGTACATGACACTCGACAAAGTTAATATCCATGCGATCCTTACGAGTTGAGATATCATTTGTGTTGAAGGTTGTTGTTCGATTGAAGAGGACATAGTTTAGAAATCTGTGTGGAAGAGTTGAGTAAAAAACGAAGGTAATTTGCAAGTTATGGAATATTTTTTAGGTGTGATTAATATGGCTTACCCTTTGGTGGAATCATATTTAACTAAAGCAACCAAGTTAGATGGCACAAATTATATGAATTGGAAATTTAAGATGCAAACATTGATGGAAGGATACAATGTCTGGTCCATTGCATCTGGTAGTGAAGTCAATCCAGATGTCACCACATGAGCTACAACTATGTTAATTCAAGATTAGGAGAAACGAGAGACTAAAGCGAAAGTGTTGCTAAGAATGTCCGTAAAACACACCATTGTCCATCATACCAGAGACTACACTACGTCCAAGGAGACATGGACAACACTCAAAGATTTGTACAAGTCGAAGAACACAAATCGAGTCATGTCTTTAAAGAGTAGGCTTCTTTCTATCGAGATGGAGGAGAATAAAGTATCAGTGAATTCATTTCAAGAATCAAAGATATTAAAGATAAACTTGGTAATATAGGTGAAATAGTATCTAGCACTGATATAATCACTATAACCTTAAATGGTATGCTAGAAGAATACCAGATGTTTATCATAGGTATTGCAGCAAGGGAGAAGGATCCTACTTTTGAAGAGTTGGCAGGTATACTTATGYAGGGGGAAGAAAGGYGAAAGAACCTTAATCAAAGRTCTCAAAGTTATGATCTAGCRTTGATGGCGAAAGGGAAACCACCTTTCARAGGAAAKCCATGGGAAAGAAACAAGGGAAGTAAGTAATCATATGGAAATCCACCATATGGAAAGGCACCATATGCAAATCCACAACAAGGTATGACACCACCAAAGGTTGATGCTAATGTTAAAAGGAATGATCCATGTTCTTAAGTGGARAATTTGGACAYTATTCTAGAGATTGGTWTAGAAGGAAATATCAYGAATCCAAACATAGAAACATAAGACATACTRSTCATTTTGATGATGGAGGAGAAACAATGAATSATGACTTCAAAAATCTCAAATTATTTATTTCATWTGTTGCCTTGTCCGCTAAAATAGATGACTCAAATGCATKGTTTGTTTATTCTGGTGCCTCCATACATATGYCTTGTAATAAGAACTGGTTTGAAAATTATCATGAAACGAGTAATGGTGCCAATATATATCTTGGGGATGATCACTCACATCAAATTAGAGGATACGGTGATGTATCTGTGACATTACCAAATGGTTGTGTTAAACAAATTCAAAATGTGATGTATGTGCCTAGCATAAAGAAAAACTTAATCTCAGTTTCCACCGTAACATATCAAGATTTGAAGGTAGAATTTTTAAAGTCACATTGTGTGGTAAAAGATATGCAAGATCATTACAAGATTATTGCAATAGGAGTCAGAGTCAGAGGTTTATACAAGCTTGATGTGAAGAAAAAGAGTCATTAAGCACTAACATCCACAACCATGACTATATAAGTTTTATGGCCACCTTAACTATCATGATTTGTTACTACTTTAGAAACAAGGAATGGTGGAAGGACTTTCATTGCTTAAGAATGAATATTATGCATATGAAGGGTGTAACGTCCCCAACCACCAACAGGTCGGGCAATGTCACTTCCGATCGTCGCTCTATGCTCTAATACCAATTTGTAACATCCCCGACCATATACACTACTGTTGGGAAACGCTACCCAAAAACCTTATCTTCTACAAACTAGCTCTGATACCATTTTGTAACATACCCAGCCATAACTTGCTGGGATTTGCCACATAGAGATTCTTGCGAAAACATCATACACATCCAGGCCACCTAGGCCAGAACATGTTATCTCGTAGAAATAACAATAAAAGCATACATGCAGTAATTCAGACAAAAGCATAGATGTAACTGCATATATAAATACATAGCATGCGAATGAATAGGGAATGAATACTTATCTTTTAATTGAGATCCACCAACTGCGTGTAGACCTTCCACGAACCTCCCAGCCTTAGATCACGCTGCTCATCATGCTCAGAAATGGTCACCTCCGAGATGGGACTAAGCTCTACCCAGGGTAAGGGAATACTAGACTAGGCCGAGGTTACAAAAATCTGCACAGTGCAACTGGAAGGATTCTGTCCAGGAGCCTTCTTACACCCACTACTCACAGACTCTCATTCCCCACATGCATGTTCCACCCTAGGAATATGCACCTTCACTGTTCCACAGTCCATCGACTGCTTTACTTCCCCTTTCAGGGTCTCGACAACAAGACAGATCAGGAATTCTCAGAGCTTCGTAGCTGGTGCTGGACTCTCTCTAGGAGAAAATCACTTCCCAAAAAAATCTCTCACCTGGAGAGAGCTGCTCACAGGCCTGACAACCTGCCTCTTCAACCACGGGCCTGACAACCCACTTCTTCAACCACTTCCACTTAGTTTCCAGCAAGGTGAGGACAACAACAAAGCTCAATATGAATCGGGGAATGGCAACAACCACAGTTCGGTAAGGCACAACACAGTTTTGGCAAGTACAGATATGTTGGCTTCACAAGAAAACACAGATCAACTTCCCGGGTTACTGGTTTCAGAGATGCATGAAAGATGCAGAGGTCCACGGCTGAGGCCAAACAAGTTAGGCAAGGGATGGGAGAATGGGAAGCGAACCCCCCTAATGAGATGACTTTCCATCTTTAACTGCATGCGCCCAGATTGACACCTGTCTTCCTGGAGATGCATGCACTCCATTTAGCACTCGTTCCCTTTCCCAGGAACTTAGGATAATTGGGTTTATTTTCCCCACTTTAGTATTTTCATTTTCAGGAATATATTATAATATTCCCTTGGGTTAATCCCTATAGCTCAGCCCCTCTTCCTAGCCTCTTAGTCCCATCCCTTTCCCTACCTAGTGGAGCTTAGTCCCCCATCACTCTTTCTTTGTGGTTGGTCTACAAGAAACGATGTATATTTTTTATTAATGATCTACATAATTACATATACAAAAATCAGACTTATAGCCTTAGTATCCTAGGCTCTCTGGCCTAATCATCACATGAGCCTCCTAACTTATTATAACTCGGCTCACCAACCTAACAAACATGTTTACAATTCATAATTACAACTGGGGATCTACCGGGGGATATTACAATCCCCTCCCCTTATTTTTGCACTGTCCTCGATGCAACTTGTTTATACATATATAATTCAAAAATTCTTCAAAAGGCTCCAAGCTTTAGCTATTGGAAGCCTATTATCCACCTAGTGCTCTACTTTCAAGCGCCAATTCTGGTGTTCACATTGCAGCTGGAATTCATTTGCTCTACTCTATAGAGTTGGTTCAAGAAGAATCCAACTCACTATACCATTTGACACACCCTCCTTATGGCAGCTACCATGCCATAAGCATTTCTGAGTTGCCTCTTCCTTTTTGAACTCAGCCTTCCAGGCTCAGGTATCCTTTCACTGCTACACAGTCCATCAACGATCCATCATGCCAAGGCTTTCACACACAAGGAGAGTGCCAACCCACTGCCAGAGCCTCTCACCAAGGTTCTCCATTAAAGGGCTTCAATGTCTCTATCAATAGTTCTTCTTCCAACTGTTGTTGGGAAAAACACCCTACGGACTAGCAAACTAGGGTCAGACTTGCATGCAGATTTTGACTGAAAAGAAACTACTTTTTAACCTACAACCCAAGATTTAAACCCCTCTTTCACAACAAATGCATGGAAAAGGACCACCAACCTTATTACCGGCGTTCGATGTAGATCCTCCGTTGCGCTTTGATCACTTGCTTGCGCTGCTCCTTCCACAGATGACTTGCACTCAAGACAAACAACAACTATGCATGCATGCTACTTCTATACTCAAGGGTTAGAAATCAAGCATAAATTCATCAAATCATAGACAATTCATACATTGGGATGGGAAAAGTATTCTTTTTATTACTGAAAGTGAATCAACTTACAATAAAGCTGAGACCGACCACCGCTCCTTGAACCTGATCCTGGGCTCCTCTTCTTCTGTCCTTCAACTGCTTTGCGTTAAATCTCCTTTGGCATGAGGAAAGGCTAAAGGGTTGGGACAATGGATTACGTAAATGGGCAGAGTTTC
>ML787611.1:386873-451612 GCA_009831015.1 Picea engelmannii
TATCCATGTGATTGGGTCCTTGCCATCAAACTTCCTCATATCGATCTTAGGAACGTGGTTGGTGTTGAACCCAAAGTTGGAGTTTCTCCATTCTTGATTCACCTTCCTTGTGTCCTCATCATGAATTTCATGGGATGCATTTTCACTTTCAGGTGTCTTCTCTGTTATGAATTTTTTCAGTACTTCCATGATATCCTCTTTTAAACCACTCATCTTTGCCTCCAACTTAGCTTCCATCTCTTGTAGTTCATCTTTTCTTACTATCTTCTTTTGTAAATCATTTATGTCCCTACGCATTTCTTCACCTTCATCAAGAGTCCAAGTAGGATTGTCTTGAGGCTTATTTGGTGTAGAAGTTCCCTTTTTGGGTGGCATGTTGGCTAAGTATCACTTTTGAACCTTGATTTTTAGGTGGTTCTGCTAGACAATCTTTCTTCTGTTGTATCTCCCAAGTTTCGGCCCTTCTGGGTATGAAAATTTCTTTTATGTAGTTCTTTAATATTTATTCTCTACAATGCCACAGGTCTGATCAAAATTGGATGTGCCAAGTGGAATTTACGATAACTTCCCCACAACTTGCTGATTTTTGGCCTTTCCAGGAGATCTCACTTGTACAGCATGCCCCGCACAAAATAATTGATATAAAATTCTGAAACGTGTACCAGAAATACTACAGACTGTCCACTATCCAATGAAACCAGTCTCACTCAATTTGGATACTCTAGGAAGAAGTTATGATTGTTTTACCTGGAACACCTTCTTGAGACTAGTCAGATACCCTATCTTCCACAGGGTGTATCTACAAATGTAAGATGACCCAGAAGCTAAAATTTTTACCACAGATACCTTACTAATTTCTGTGAATAATCTCTAGAGTTCAGGGTCTGAAACATTACAAAAAAAAGTTTATAGCGAAAATTCCGCAATGACTCATTTCAGGATGATTCCAGAACCCTATCTTGCACAGGCTGTATCTCTGAAAGTATAAGGCCCCAGGAGCTGAAATTTTAACCTTATGTACCTTGATCCATCTACTAAATATATTCCAAGTCGTTCCTTCTGAAAAATTTTATAAAAAAAGTTATAGCAAAAATTCCAAGGTGTCTCAGATGTAGCAGCGAAACCCCAAGACCTTGAGCTCTTATACCATATGTTAAGAACCAAATATCAATATAACATAGAAAAACCTCAGAATAAGTAATCAATGCCTTGAAAAAGAGATAATTTCAGATAATGGGCCTCTTCGAGGGGGCAACCTCCTTTTATCCTACATAAATGTTCAAGTACAAGATGATTCCAAATGAAAATGTCTCCTTGGTATATATAGGAGACTAGGAGGTATAATTACAACTAATGGAATAAAGTCGGCATAAATAAAATAACATTACTAATGTAATATGCCCCAATTAAGGGGTAATGAGCCAATATTAGGGCTTAACAGTTCGACCTAGGGATATTACACCAGGTCACATGGGATTCCACCGGATCGAGGGCTGGAACCATGGTTCTATCTGCACACAAACCATTGCAATCTTCCAGGTCATATGTTATGGGCTCTATGGAGCGTGTCGAGGCTGGGAGCTAGGCCCTTGCCCTATTTTCCATCGAACCATACAACAATCCAAACATAAATATTAGTTTTGTGATTTGTATAACAAGGATCAAATGTGGGCGGGTTGTCTAGCCCGACCCTGCCAAGTCTCTTCCCCCTTGTCGGAGGTCACGAGTTCAATTCCCATGCACCCCAACAATTTTTCCAACCAAAATGAGCCAACAAATGGGTGCCATGTGGACACCCATGTCTGGGCCACATGGCACCTCACCACTCGTCCAAATCTGATTCCAAGTGTCAAACGCCCATTGGACCAGTTGTCCACATCTGCCACATGTCTGCTCATTATACCCTGCCATGTGTCATACGAATTGTATGGATCTGCCACATCATCTGTATGGACGTGCTATGTGTCAGCACTGTAAGGGTGACATGTGTCACTCCCTGATTGGTCCCCTGTACCTGTCCACGTCACCCGTCTGTACGCCCAATCGCCCTGCAAATGGTGCCTGCCACATCAGTTGTACGACTTGTACAGTCAGCTGCCACGTGGCACTGTACGGACTGTACAATCATCATTTTTTGTCTCTTTGGCAAAACGAAGAGATCACCATATCTGGATCATACACCGTCCATTTGAGCCCGTTCAAGTTGCATTGGATTCGTATCAACGAGGCCTATGCACACATACGTTTTGAAGCCATTATAATAACTTTGTTTTTTAGGCCTTTATGACCCCCATCAAGCTCCTAGATCCAATTCTGGATCAAAGAGGGTATGATGTCAATTGTGTCTTATATGTGGACCAAGGTTAGACATCTAAATTTTTATTCTGATTGAATAAGACAACAAGAGAGAAGAACACTCAAAGGAATGTTGGTTTCTCCCGGTTAAGGGTTCCAGGGTAAAATCTCGGTGTATTGTGTGATTGCTTGTTTCATTTACGTTCTTGATTAAATTCTTCTCCTCTTCTGCTAGGATTAGTGTGGAAGTGTCTTTCATTTCCTGACATGTGGTATCACAGTCGTGTTATGCTTTGGCAAGTATATCAGATCTTGATTTACCAATCTTGAATATGATAACTAAACCCTAGGTATGGTAAGAGTCATAAGTCATAAATTATTTAAAGATTGTGGTAAAGAATGGCGAGCAATTCCAGAATAGAGACAGAAAAATTCAATGGCTAGAGTTTTGAGCTTTGGAAGCTTAAAATGGAATATCTTCTTGTAGATATAGAACAATGGGCAACGCTTTGTCCAGGTACCCAACCGACAAGCATGTCGACAGAAGAATGGGAGAAACCTGAAAGAAGAGCAAGAAGTATGATTTGTATTTGTCTTGCAGATTCTGTATTGTTGAATGTCTCAGGTGAAGATTCGACCAAGAAACTGTGGGATAAGATGGGAAGCTTATACCAATCAAAATCTCTGGTAAATAAGTTGTTTCTCATAAAGAAATTGCATCTTCTGAGGATGAGTGATGGTAGTTCGGTGGCTGAGCATTTAAATGTGTTTAATACTGTGTTAAGCCAGTTATCATCTGTGGATATTAAGATCACTGATGAGGATAAGTGTATCATCCTATTAATGTCTTTGTTGGACTCCTGGGATACTTTAGTCATGGCTATTGGGAGTAATACAACTACACTAGCACTAGAGGATGTGGTTGTTTCTTTGTTGTCGAAAGAAATGAGAAGGAAGAACATGGAAGGATTGACCAAAGATGCTTTGGTATTGAGAGGTCGATCGGTGGACATAGATAAAGGCATATTCTCTGGTAGAAAATTCAAGTCGAAGGGTAGATCTAAATCCTCGGTTTAGTCGACGTGAAGATGCTAGAAATGTGGTAAAGATGGGCATTATAAAAAGGAATGTAAGTCGAAGGAAACATAAGTAAGTGCTGGATCCGACGAGAAGCAGTCGACTGAGAGAAAGACAACCTCGGAGAAGGGAGGTGATGTGTACATGGCGTCGACAAGTACACAGTCGAATCAAGATGTTTGGTTGATCGACTCAGGAGCATCCTATCATATGACACCACATAAAGAATGGTTATGTGAATATGAACGATATGATGGGGGTGATGTGTTCTTGGGGGACGACTCGACAACCAAAATTATTGGACGGGGAAGAGTCTAACTGACACTGCAGGATGGGAGAAAAAGAACCCTTCCAGGTGTGCTACACATTCCAGGTTTGGCAAGAAACCTGATATCTATCAGCAAGATGAGTGATGCAGGTGTGCATACTCTATTTCAGAAGGATTCATGCAATATGGTCAGAGGTGCAATGGTCTTAATGAAAGGAGCTCAGATTGGTACCCTGTACAAGTTGTTAGGTAATGTCGACTCGACTGGATGCAACAACATCCTTGCTCCTGAAATCAACTCCACTGCGACTCGAATCGACTCGAGCCAAGTCAGTTCAAACCGACTCGACAAGACATGATGAGATCGACCCAAATAGGCTGTGGCACGAGAGGATGGGACACATTATAGAAAAACGACTTCGAGTCATGCAAAGCAAAGGTATGGTTGAAGGTTTCCCTGAATATGGGTTAGAAGTCAACTTTTGTGAACATTGCATATATGGAAAACAAAATTCAGGTGTGGTTCCGATCTGGAGCGACAAGGGAAAATGGGATTCTAGAAATGGTGCATAGTGATGTGTTTGGCCCGGTTACGACTCCTTCACTTGGTGGATCCCTACATTATGTCTCCTTCATAGATGATTTTTCCAGGAAGACGTGGATATATTTCTTGAGGAAGAAATCAGAGGTTTTCGATAGATTTAAGAAGTTTAAAGCTCTTGTGGAAAACCAGACAGAGAAGAGGATTAAAGTGTTGAGTACTGACAACGGTGGTGAATTCTGTTGAAATGAATTTGATCAATTTTGTAAGCAGTGTGGCATAGCATGCCAAAATACTACACCATATACCCCACAACCAAATGGATTTGCTGCAAGAATGAACAGAACGTTGATGGATAAGGAAAGGAGTATGCTTAGTGGTGTTGGGCTCGCATAAGAATTCTAGGACGAGGCAATTAAGACTACAAGATATCTGGTAAATATGTCTCCTTCATCAACGCTAGTTGACATGACTCCAAATGAGGTATGTTCTGTTAAGAATCCTTTGGTGGCACATCTCAAAGTATTTGGTTGTGATGCATTTGTGCATGTTCTCAAGGAAAAGAGGAGCAAGCTAGACAATAAGGCAGTCAAATGTATTTTCATCGGATATAAAGAAGGAATGAAAGGATATAAGCTATGGGATCCTGCATCAAGGAGAACAATGTACAATTGAGATGTGCTCTTCAGAAAAGTCGGAGGTAAGTCTGAGCCCGAAGAAGTTGTTCAGATCGAGAATAATCTTGAGATGGTGCGGTTTGAACTGAGGAACGAAGAAGGCAATTCAAATGAGTTGACTGAATCTAAGGAAGAGGTGGAAAACCAGACTCTGGTGGTAAGGAGGTCAGAAAGAGTAATAAAACCATTCGAAAGGTATAGTCCACCAGAATTTTATTCCCAATTCATGCTAACTTCCATCGATGATGAGCCCAAGTCGAACGGTGAGGCAGTCGAATCGAAAGAGGGTAAACTCTGAAAGGACGCCATGGTCGAAGAGATGGAATCCTTGTACAAGAATGAGACATGGGATTTAGTCAAGTCGCCTAGTGGAAAAAATCTCATTGGTAGCAAGTGGGTGTTCAAGAAGAAGATGAATGTCGTAGGACAAGTCAAGAAGTTCAAAGCTCTACTAGTAGTGAAAGGTTATTCCCAAGTCGAGGGAGTCGACTTCAGTTAGATTTTTTCCCCTGTTGAAAAACGAACTTCCATTAGAGTACTAATGTCTCTGGCTACATCATTCGATCTAGAGATAGAATAGATGGATGTGAAGACAATGTTCCTACATGGGGGCCTGGAAGAAGAAATCTACATGAAACAACCTGAAGGATTTGTAGTAAAGGGCAAGCAAGAGTTGGTGTGCAAACTGAAAAGATCCCTTTATGGTCTAAAGCAATTTCCAAGGATGTGGTACCAGAAATTTGACACACACATCCTTAGTTTGGGATTTGTGAGGAGCAAAGTTGATCACTGCATATATTCCAAGGAAAAAGGTGGGTGTTTCATATATGTAGCTTTGTATGTCGATGACATGTTGCTGATTGGAAACAACATGGACATAATAAAGGAGGAAGAAGAAACTATCCTCCAAGTTCGACATGAAGGATCTCGATGCAACTAACTTCATTCCGGGAATAGAGATTAAGAGAGATTGAGTTGCTAGAAAGCTCAAGTTGAATCAGACGAAGTATATTGAAACAATTATGAAACGATTCAACATGCAGGATTGCAAACCGGTGAAGGTGCCAATACTTGTGGGAGAAAGGCTTACTACTTAGCAGTGTCCAAAGAAACAAGAATACATAGAGGACATGGCACGTGTTCCCTATGCAAGTGTTGTTGGTAGTCTAATGTATGCGATGGTATGCACTCGGCCAAACATTGCCCATGCAGTGAGAGTGTTGAGCAGGTACACATCGCCACCCGAAAAGGAGCACTGGATGAATATCAAGAGAGTATTCAGGTATTTGTGTGGCACAAAGGATTATGCTATAAGCTACCAAGAATGACCTAGAGGTGACAGTGGTAAAGTATATGTACATGGCTTTGTCGACGCCGACTAGGCTGGAGATCCGGATCGACGGAGGTTGATCAATGAATATGTCTTCAAGATTTTCGGTGAAGCAATAAGTTGGATGAGTAAGTGACATGTGGTCATAGCCCTGTCAACAACAGAAGTTGAATACACGACGACCACTCATGGAAGCAAAGAAGTGGTATGGATTCAAAGGTTATGTTTGGAATCGGGTTTGAGCAGAGAGATATGAAGGTGAATTGAGACAGTCAAAGCACAATATTTCTGGTAAAGAACCCTACTTATCATTCAAAGACTAAGCACATTGATGTATAATACTATTTCGTAAGAGATATGGTGGAAAGTAACAAGGTGCTACTAGAGAAAGTAGACACGTTGGAAAACATAGCAAACTTGTTGACCAAGTCTGTGAGTGTTGTGAAGTTATCTTGGTGCAGAGAGGCAATGGGCATCGATGCCCTGGGTCTGTGAATGAAATTTTAAGAATCTCATGTTTCAACAAAGAAGACAACAAGTGAGAGAATGTTGGGTTGTTATATTCTTTGTAGTGAAATTCTAGTCGAGGTAGATCGACTAATGATTGAAGGTCGAGGTGGATCGACAACAGTCAAGGTCAAGGTGGATCGAAAACAAGTTGAAGGTCAAGGAAGTCGACTAAGAAAAGTCAAAGACAAAGATATCGATGACAAGTCAACCGACAAGAGGTTGAAGTGTGGGCATGAAAAGACTGACTGGTAGTCGAATGTAACAAAATTCTGGGATTTGCAGGATTTGTAGCCAATGATATGCATGGATTTGTAACCGTCTTTGGGTGCTAAACTTTAGGGGTTTTCCTATTGTAAAGCCTATAAAGCGGTGTGTTGTAACACTATAAAGGGTAATCATAGAATGCACTTATGCAGGTTAATGCATGTGTAATTATAGTTTGATGGCCATGCATATGTAAGTCGAATTGGCTACAGGGTTGTTCTTGCACAGGAAAGAGGGTTTGATGTCAATTGTGTCTTAGGTATGGACCAAGTTTAGACATGTAATTTTTTATTCTGATCGAATAAGACAACAAGAGAGCATAACGATCAAAGGAATGTTGGTTTCTCCCAATTAAGGGTTCTAGAGTAAAATCTTGGTGTACTGTGTGATTGCTTGTTTCATGTACGTTCTTGATTAAATTATTCTTCTCTTCTGCTAGGATTAGTGTGGAAGTGTCTTTCATTTCTTAACAATTGTGGCCACGAGATTGTTGCTCAAGAAATTGGAACGAAATCCAAAGAGAAAAGTACTATGAAGGTTGTCCAGCGAGGGAAATGTTGCCTAGAGAGAACGAGTTGAATGGGTCTGGTCCTGGGCTTGTCGATTTGTAGATGAGAGGTGGACCACGACATCAAGGAAGTGGTCGAGATACTGGAAGGGTTTTGTTGACTTCCCAAGAGTTGGAAATTAGAGTCATTGGAGAGGCTACACTATTATGGTTTGAAAGCGTTGGACCTTACAACAATGGAAAGGCCATGATATTATGGTCTGGAAGCACTATACATTATGGAGAAGATAGACACGCTATAGTGTTTTTTTGAAAGCCTAGATATTGTAGTGTTTAAGGTGCCATGATATAGTGGTGTTTCTCACATAATTGAAGTGATTATGTTGCCACAAAATTGTGGTTTTAAGCATTGTAAATCATAGTGAAAATATGTCATGTAATTGCATAGGGACGAGTGCAGAAGAGAAAGAAGATCGTAGGTGTGCCATGTGATTACATGCAGTGAATATGGTGAAGTGGTGGTGTGAAGTAGTACATGACACTCGACAAAGTTAATATCCATGCGATCCTTACGAGTTGAGATATCATTTGTGTTGAAGGTTGTTGTTCGATTGAAGAGGACATAGTTTAGAAATCTGTGTGGAAGAGTTGAGTAAAAAACGAAGGTAATTTGCAAGTTATGGAATATTTTTTAGGTGTGATTAATATGGCTTACCCTTTGGTGGAATCATATTTAACTAAAGCAACCAAGTTAGATGGCACAAATTATATGAATTGGAAATTTAAGATGCAAACATTGATGGAAGGATACAATGTCTGGTCCATTGCATCTGGTAGTGAAGTCAATCCAGATGTCACCACATGAGCTACAACTATGTTAATTCAAGATTAGGAGAAACGAGAGACTAAAGCGAAAGTGTTGCTAAGAATGTCCGTAAAACACACCATTGTCCATCATACCAGAGACTACACTACGTCCAAGGAGACATGGACAACACTCAAAGATTTGTACAAGTCGAAGAACACAAATCGAGTCATGTCTTTAAAGAGTAGGCTTCTTTCTATCGAGATGGAGGAGAATAAAGTATCAGTGAATTCATTTCAAGAATCAAAGATATTAAAGATAAACTTGGTAATATAGGTGAAATAGTATCTAGCACTGATATAATCACTATAACCTTAAATGGTATGCTAGAAGAATACCAGATGTTTATCATAGGTATTGCAGCAAGGGAGAAGGATCCTACTTTTGAAGAGTTGGCAGGTATACTTATGYAGGGGGAAGAAAGGYGAAAGAACCTTAATCAAAGRTCTCAAAGTTATGATCTAGCRTTGATGGCGAAAGGGAAACCACCTTTCARAGGAAAKCCATGGGAAAGAAACAAGGGAAGTAAGTAATCATATGGAAATCCACCATATGGAAAGGCACCATATGCAAATCCACAACAAGGTATGACACCACCAAAGGTTGATGCTAATGTTAAAAGGAATGATCCATGTTCTTAAGTGGARAATTTGGACAYTATTCTAGAGATTGGTWTAGAAGGAAATATCAYGAATCCAAACATAGAAACATAAGACATACTRSTCATTTTGATGATGGAGGAGAAACAATGAATSATGACTTCAAAAATCTCAAATTATTTATTTCATWTGTTGCCTTGTCCGCTAAAATAGATGACTCAAATGCATKGTTTGTTTATTCTGGTGCCTCCATACATATGYCTTGTAATAAGAACTGGTTTGAAAATTATCATGAAACGAGTAATGGTGCCAATATATATCTTGGGGATGATCACTCACATCAAATTAGAGGATACGGTGATGTATCTGTGACATTACCAAATGGTTGTGTTAAACAAATTCAAAATGTGATGTATGTGCCTAGCATAAAGAAAAACTTAATCTCAGTTTCCACCGTAACATATCAAGATTTGAAGGTAGAATTTTTAAAGTCACATTGTGTGGTAAAAGATATGCAAGATCATTACAAGATTATTGCAATAGGAGTCAGAGTCAGAGGTTTATACAAGCTTGATGTGAAGAAAAAGAGTCATTAAGCACTAACATCCACAACCATGACTATATAAGTTTTATGGCCACCTTAACTATCATGATTTGTTACTACTTTAGAAACAAGGAATGGTGGAAGGACTTTCATTGCTTAAGAATGAATATTATGCATATGAAGGGTGTAACGTCCCCAACCACCAACAGGTCGGGCAATGTCACTTCCGATCGTCTCTCTATGCTCTAATACCGATTTGTAACATCCCCGACCATATACACTGCTGTTGGGAAATGCTACCCAAAAACCTTATCTTCTACAAACTAGCTCTGATACCATTTTGTAACATACCTGGCCATAACTTACTGGGCTTTGCCACACAGAGATTCTTGCGAAAACATCATACACATCCAGGCCACCTAGGCCAGGACATGTTATCTCGTAGAAATAACAATAAAAGCATACATGTAGTAATTCAAACAAAACCATAGATGCAACCACATATATAAATACATAGCATGTGAATGAACAGGGAATGAATACTTATCTTTTAATTGAGATCCACCAACTGCGTGTAGACCTTCCACGAACCTCCCAGCCTTAGACCACGCTGCTGATCATGCTCATCAGTGGTCACCTCCGAGCTGGGACTAAGCTCCACCCAGGGCAAGGGAATCCTAGACTAGGCCGAGGTTACAAAAAACTGCATAGTGCAACTGGAAGGATTCTCTCCAAGAGCCTTCTTACACCCACTACTCACGAAATCTCATTCCCCACATGCCTGTTCCACCCCGGGAATATGCACCTTCACTGTTCCATAGTCCATCGACTGCTTTACTTCCCCTTTCAGGGTCTCGACAACAAGACGGATCAGGAATTCTCAGAGTTTCTTAGCTGGTGTTGGACTCTCTCTAGGAGAAAATCACTTCCCAAAAAAATCTCTCACCTGGAGAGATCTGCTCATAGGCCTGACAACCTGCCTCTTCAACCACGGGCCTGACACCCCACTTCTTCAACCACTTCCACTTAGTTTCCAGCAAGGCGAGGACAACAACAAAGCTCAATATGAATCAGGGAATGGCAGCAACCACAGTTCGGTAAGTCACAACACAGTTTTGGCAAGTACAGATATGTTGGCTTCACAGGAAAACACAGATCAACTTCCCGGGTTACTGGTTTCAGAGATGCATGAAAGATGTAGAGGTCCACGACTAAGGCCAAACAAGTTAGGAAAGGGATGGGAGAATGGGAAGTGAACCCCCCTAATGAGATGACTTTCCATCTTTAACTACATGCGCCCAGATTGACACCTGTCTTCCTGGAGATGCATGCACTCCATTTAGCACTCGTTCCCTTTCCCAGGAACTTAGGATAATTGTGTTTATTTTCCCCACTTTAGTATTTTCATTTTTAGGAATATATTATAATATTCCCTTGGGTTAATCCCTATATCTTAGCCCCTCTTCCTAGCCTCTTAGTCCCATCCCTTTCCCTACCTAGCAGAGCTTAGTCCCCCATCACTCTTTCTTCGTGGTTGGTCTACAAGAAACGATAAATAATTTTTATTAATGATCTGCATAATTACATATACAAAAATCAAGCTTATAGCCTTAGTATCCTAGGCTCTCTGGCCTAATCATCACATGAGCCTCCTAACTTATTATAACTCAGCTCACCAGCCTAACAAACATGTTTACAATTCATAATTACAACTGGGTATCTACCGGGGGATATTACAATCCCCTCCCCTTATTTTTGCACTGTCCTCAATGCAACTTGTTTATACATATATAATTCAAAAATTCTTTAAAAGGCTCCAAGCTTTAGCTATTGGAAGCCTATTATCCACCTAGTGCTCTACTTTCAAGCACCAATTCTGGTGTTCACATTGCAGCTGGAATTCATTTGCTCTACTCTATAGAGCTAGTTCAAGAAGAATCCAACTCACTATACCATTTGGCACACCCTCCTTATGGCAGCTACCATGCCATAAGAATTTCTGAGTTGCCTCTTCCTTTTTGAACTCAGCCTTCCAGGCTCAGGTATCCTTTCACTGCTACACAGTCCATCAACGATCCATCATGCCAAGGCTTTCACATGCAAGGAGAGTGCCAACCCACTACCAGAGCCTCTCACCAAGGTTCTCCATTAAAGGGCTTCAATGTCTCTATCAATAGTTCTTCTTCCAACATTCTCACTTTAGCCAATATTGTCTCATCTTGTGGTTTTCCACAAGCTCCAAACTGCATACCATTTTCCTACAAGGCTTCATCTTGCATACTGCCAACAAATTGTCAGTATTTCCTATACATCATAATTCAATTGCAATATGTACAAAACCATATGCAGTGAACTTATAGTTGTCCTCACCTAGAAATTCAATCATAATTACCAAACAATTTAATAAAATAGAATGACTCATCATTCTATGCATATGCCTGTTCTTAATTAATATATGTAAGTTCATTACTTATTTTTTTTGAACAAGAAATTTTTTGTAGTCGGTATTCATGTGACTACTTGACTTGCAACTTTCCTGTTGCAATGTCTAGCAACTCTTGAAATGTCCTCAACTTCACAAGTTAACAACATTTCAGCTGCTAGTAACAATTATTTCCATCCAATAATATATATGCATGTACTTACAAAACACATTCAACAATTGCATTTAATACACAATTCTATCACTTACTATGCATGAGTGCAATTCTCAATGCATACTTATTCAATGCACCTTGCATTGAATTACATATTGCTCTTTCTCTCAGTCATGTATCTCACTGTCCATAAGTTGGAATTCCGGCCAATGTGTTGACACATTCTCCACACACTTCCTATTGTCTTCCCAATTAATTGGATGCCTTCCTTTTCGACCCAAACACTACACCAATAATATCATTCTGTGGTATTCATTAGTGTTAGCAAAAAGGTTGCAGCCGAAGTTTTATTTAAATGTAGGAATATTTTAGTACCTGTGTGGCTCATAACCTTTCCATATCCATACCTTGCCATATCCAACCATGTCATGGTCTCATACATGACTAACTTACTGGCATTCATTCCTATAACAAGTTCTTATCTTTTAATTCTTTGGTTATTACCCCACAACCAAATTAACATGACATTCTCCTATGTCAGTCTGTTCATTCAAAACTAAGAAGCTTTGAATTAATACAAACCTCCAGCCTTTACCACATCCAGTAGTATGCATTCAATAATATAATCATTTGATTTTATAAAATAACTCTAGATGAGGAAATTCTTACCTAAATTCCCTTCAACAATTATGTAATAAGAGTAATAAACTCATACCTGCATAACTGCCATTAATAAATTTTATACTACCCGAATGTCTGATGGCTGTAGAAGCTTTCATGTTTCTTTTATCAAACTTATAACCAACACTTCAACTTTCTGTTGCTTCCCTCCTTATGTATCAATATCATCAACAACACTTGCAACATGAAAAAAAATATTTTTCTGCTTATGGTTGTTCAACCAACCCTAATTCAACTGGTGCTACCACAATTTCAACAACTTTTTTCCCTTGTGCAACTTCTCCTTGTTGATCCCATAAGTCTTCAATTCTTCCCAGATTCCTGAATCTTCTTGTGCTCCCACTGTGAAGACTGTGCATGATTATTCCTGCCTTGAGCACTTTCTAGCCAAATCACTCTTGGCGACCTTTGCATTTATAGTCCCAAACTAAGCTGATATTAACCTTCGACTTTCATTAATTTCCCGGATCCAACTATCCCAACTCGTACTTGGATGAATTAAATTCCAAACCAAAATGTTTTATAGACTCTAGATTCTTCAACATCTAGTTACTCTTCAAGACTGAACTTCTTTAGCCCTTTCCCGACGAAATACTTTAGTACTTGAGGTTTTCTTGTACTCTCCTCTTCTCTTTTGCTAGCTGCATAGAATTAACTGAAAGTACTTCTTTTACCTTACCATCATAGATTCAAGTGATACCTCCAACCTCTTGGGTTGTCACTCATGGCTCTATGTCACTTAATATGGTTGTCAGACACCATCTCCGTTGCATTCAAAACCATGCATAGAACCATTTTCTTCTTCCTGGTTCCTTATTGATTTCTCTTTAGAGGTCATTTCACTTTTAAATTATTCTTGACTTGATATATCCATGCTCTTGCGGAAATACCTTCACACCTTTGAAGTGCATCAACAATCCTCTACTATTCTATCTTTTCTCCCTAGAGTGTTGACATGCATTCCTATTAGCTGGATATCTATCTCATGATTTGTTCTTCCATTAAAATTTCTTCTCCTTCCTTTGCAAGGAAGTGATGGGGTGAGATATCCTTGAGAAACCTATAATGAACCTTCTATAATAGCCATCTAGACCCATAAAGGATCTGACTTCTGTCACATTCTTAGGTGTTGACCATCCTCTAACAACCTCTATCTTCTCAGGGTCCACTACTATCCCTTCCTCTTAAATGATATGTCCCAAATAATGAATCTGCTTTTGATAAAATGAGCACTTGCTTAATTTGGCATACATCTGATGCTCTCTTAGCACTTGCAACACCATCCTCAGATGATGTTCATGCTCTTCCTCCGACTTGGAATACACCAAGATGTCATCCAAAAAGACTATGACGAACTTGTCTAGGTATTCTTTGAATACACCATTCATTAAGCACATGAAAACAACGGGTGCATTTGATAACCCAAATGGCACCACTGTGAATTCATAATGACCATACCTTGTTCTGAAGGCGGTCTTGTTGATGTCTTCATCCTTTATCCTTAATTGGTGGTACCCTGACCTGAGATCTATTTTTGAAAATATCTTGGCATCCTTCAACTAATCAAAGAGATCATCGATCGTTGGCAAAGGATACTTGTTTTTAATAGTCACTTTGTTCAACTGTCTAAAATCGATGCACAATCTCAATGTCCCATCTTTCTTTTTCACGAACAAGACTAGGGCACCCCAAGGTGACACACTTGGGCATATATACCCCTTCTTCAGAAGTTCTTCAAGCTGCAATTGAAGTTCTTTTAGCTATGGTGTACTCATTATGTAAGGAGTTTTTGACATTGGAGTTGCTCCAGGCATCAAGTTTATAGAGAAATCAATATCTCTCTTTGGGGGTAGTCCTAGCACCTCCTTGAATACATCTTCAAAATCTTCCAGGACTGCATGGTATTAAATATTTGACACCTTTTCCTTAGGTGCTTCCTCCATATGGGCTGTAAATATTTGACATCCCTTCCTGTAGCACTTTTTCAGCTGCATTGCTGAGATTTCTCTGATAGTCACTGCCCTTGGGATTCCTTGCACTTTCCTTGGGTTTCCTTCCTCATCCGGGCAAGTGAATGCCTTGTTACGACAATCTAAGATGGCACGGTGCTGGTCCAACCAATCCATCTCAATTAGACAGTCATAAGAACCTAAAGGTAAGATGTTCAATTCAGCCCTTGTTCTCAGCCCGTTCATGTCCACTAGACATGACTTAATCAATTCAGTAGCTTTTCTTTTGGATCCTGTAGCTAGCTGCACTAACCAAGATTTTCCATGCTTGTTTCTTGGTAAATGAAAACTTTTCACCATCTTGGGATCTATATAACTACGACTAGCCCTTGAATCAATTAAAATAGTAAAGGCATGGTTATTGAGCATACCTTCAACTTCAATAATGTGTGATTGAAACTCAACTTGCTTGTTGTCCAGGGCTACATAGATCCTTGGTATTCTACTACCCATGTCCTCCACTATTTCTACTTGCTGAACATTGTGAACAACTCTCATTTTGCTATTTTTATGGGGACAATCTCTATACTTGTGGTCTCCCTGACAACCCCAACATTGAATGGGCGTCTGCCTTGGAATTTGTCCCCCAACCTCAGCCATTCTTTGCTCTCTAAACGATGGCTGTTCTTTGACACAGGAGCATCGTCAATGAGCATGCATGGCAGAACAACTCAACGTCTGGGAATCATTTCGAAATCTTAAAACGCTGGCAGTTACTGCGAATCTTCTGGAGCTGATTGAAAAACAGAGGAAGATCAAACGCTCAGAAGCTGAATGATCATGAGTGGTCTGGGAGTTTCACTCCTAGTCTTGAATGTAACTGAACTTAGGTAGCAGTTAGGTTTTCGTTTTCAAGGAGACGAGTAGTCGGGGGGGAACCCTAAGAACCCTCGGAGATAAATAAAGGTTTTGTACGCCTAAATGGGGCTGCTGTGAGTTAGTAACAAATTTCTAAGTTTTTATTTGTTGTTTGATCATAACTATAGCCATTTACTTTCGAATGAATATAACAGAGGAAGATTGATCTAATCCGTGATGTTGTGATTGTTTTGCAATTCCTTGTTATTGTTGCTTTCATGAATGAATGAATCTCGTTACGAATATATGAAGTTTTGAAATGTTTGCATAAGTTAAATCATTTTCTTTGAGTTGAATCTATGCAAAGTGTGCACACAATTCGCAAGGAGTGCGTTGACAGAGTCTGTTTCGACTCATAAGCTCAAAAGAGATAACGTAAAGTTTCCTTTGCAAGGAGTGTAAAGTGGTTACTGCAAGGCGTGCACAGTCATCCACAAGAACCCAAACCTTGCGTAAGATTCTGCTGTAAGGAGTGCATAGATATGAAATTTGGTCAAGTGTCGAAGTGACTCCGTAAGAATTCAGAGGAGCCGAAAGCGAGAAATATCAGAAGAGATAACGCTTTCCAGAAGGGAAGATGAGGTCCAAGAGATAGACTCATAGGAAGAACAAAGCTCGAGGCCTTTGGATACTTAGAAAATCTTCTAAGACATAGGAGGTCGGAAGCTCAGGAGGGAGAGCGAAAATGGCTGTTGGATCATAGCTCAGAGGTCCAACAACCGTCTGATCAAAGAAAGGTGCACGAGCCTTAGCGCTTTGCACATGTAGAATAGGGAACCTGCCAAAGTTTCGAAGTCCCAAAGTAGTTTGGGGTCATCCATCGTCAAGGAGGACATGTGGCACGAGATCCACGAATCTGGAAGTTTGTGGATGAGGAGGAGGTAAAATCACCGAAGACAAATCCAGACCATTGATTGTTAGGGGGAGTACGTGTCAGTTGATCTGAGACTTCGGAAAAGTCTCACTTCAAGAATTTCCAGTTGAGAATTGAAACTCCCAAAGCCCGGAGAGCTGGAGGAGATCTGGACTGACAGATCCAGAGGGACACGTGGTGACGGGTTGTGAACTCCAAAGAAATCACTTCAAGAGTTCTAGATTGAAAGTTGAAACTTCCGAAGCCCAGAGGGTCGGAGAGACGAAGTAAATCTCAATTGTCTGATCGTCCGAAGTAGATCTCAGACATTAGATCGTCCGAAGAAAATCTCAAGCGTAAGATCGTCTGAAGTGAATCTGGGTCGTCTGATATAGAAGAGGCATGGCGTAAATAGGTGGAATCCGGGTAAAGTCCCAAAGTAATTCATAGCCACCAGATTAAGGGAGATGTGGCATAAATCTATGGGTTTCGGGTAAAGACCTGAAGTAAGCCTCAACCGTCCGATTCAAGTGGACATGCGACAAAACTCCGCATACTTCGAGGGGAGGTGAAAGTTGAGACTTGAGAACTCTGAAGTCCGAAGACATGAAGGGATCGTAGCCATTGATCCGAGAGGGACACGCGTCAGTGGATTGTCAACTCCGAAAAAAAGTGATTAGAGATAAAGTTGAGATTTGAGATCTCCGGAGTCCGGAGTCCCGAAACAATTAGAACCATCAGTTAAAGGGGTTGAAAGAGGTAGATCTAAGCCATCGGTTTTGAAGTACCGTCAATATCATGAGATTGATGGTCACCTCACATTTCGGGGGCAGAAGGTGCGTGAACTTAAAAAAGTTGAAGGCGGGCTACAATCGAGACCACGATTTTGACAAGAGGACATGTGGAGGCTCATGGAGAATTGTGGGTTGAAAAGTAGTTTGATTTCAAACTGCCTTTGGTCGTGCCTGCAATCGCGTGGTCACGCAAGGACATAGCTCAAGATAATTTCTGATAAGGGGCTAACGGGAGAGGAGCTTGCGTTGGAAACCTGAGAGTTCAATAGCGTGAAGAAAGGGGTCACAGATGCCATAGAACCTGCACCAGGGGACAAGAAGGGCCTGTGTTAATTCGTAAGGGAGATCATTAAGGTCTCAGAGAGCCAATTCAGATTGGAATTGAAGATCCTTAACTGGGAGGTCATGCAACCCTTAGGAGAGAAGGGGGTCTGCATCAAGTGGTATCAGAGCAAATTGTTTTGCTTGTAGACAATAGACAAAAGAGAGAAGAGACAAAATAACTTGAAGTTGTACTTTGTGTGTGAGAGACAGTCAACACAATGCCACCGAGGAGACGAGTGGAGCCACCTTTAGCCAATTGTGCTGTAGAAAGAGAAATGTGAGAGCTTCATGCCAGATTAGAGGCGATGGAGGCAATGCAGAGAAGGGCACTTGATGCTGGAGACATCAGCGATGCAGAGAGTGAAGAAGTAGAAGTTGAAGAAGCTGCAGGGGAAAATGTTGCCGAAGAACGCTTGTTGAGAGAAGTTGTTAGATTGGGAACTAGAACCAAGATAAAGGTCCCAATGTACGAAGGCAATTTGGATACTAAAGAGCTACTAGATTGGATAATATCCATGGACAAATATTTCGACTATGAAGATGTCAATGAGGAGAAAAGAGTGAGACATGCTGTCACCAGGCTAAAAGGACATGCAACACTATGGTGGGATGAAATGCAGCCTGAGACGAGAAGCAAAGGAAAACAAAAGATAAAGAATTGGGACATAATGGTAGCCAAGATGAAGGCTAAATTCATGCCCAAATATTATCAGATCAATCTATTCAGGAATCTACAGAACCTGAGACAGAAGGGTATGGCCGTTAAAGAGTACACAGAGGAGTTCTACAAGCTGAACATCAGAACTGGACAAAGAGAGAAAGATGAAGAAAAAGTTGTCAGGTATATAAATGGCCCGAGGTATGAAATCCAGGATGAGATCAGCATGATGTCAGTGAGGACAGTGGAGGATGCTTATCAGTTTGCATTGAAGGCAGAGGAAAAGTTGGCCAAAGAAAAATCCAGCGGGGCAGAGGTAGAAGCCCAACCCCAAACAAAGGAAGGGGAGTTTCCCATGACAAGGCATATAAATCCAAAGATGAGATTGAGAAACCACACAATCACTTGGAAAGAGGAGTAAGTTCCCGAGGAAGACAGGGTGGTGGAAGAAGTTCTTCTAGAGGAAGAGGAAGAAACAGAGGAGGAGAAGTATGGTGTTATGCCTATGGAAATACAGGGCACATGTCTTGGGAATGTCCCGAGTAAAATAAATAAGGAGGAGGTGAAGCTCACATTTCAGAAGCATAGAGAAGGAATGTTGAAGTAGAAGGAGCAGAGGATGGAACATCCCTGATGTTGAGAAAGGTTCTCTTAAAACCAGAGGTAGAGGTTGAAAAGCTAGTGCAGAGGAACAATCTATTCAGGACAGGTTGCAAGACTAAAGACAGAGTATGCAAGGTGATAATTGATAGTGGGAGCACTGATAACTTAGTATCCACAAAGACGGTGGAGAAATTGGAGCTAGAGACAACTGCACATCCGAAGCCATACAAAGATTCATGGTTGCGGAAAGGACACTGGGTAATGGTTACTAAACAATGCTTGGTTGGATTTAAGATAGGAGGATATAGAGATGAAATTATATGTGATGTAATTCCCATGGATGTATGTCATATTTTGTTGGGAAGACCATGGCAGTTTGACAGGAATGTCATTCATGATGGGAGGAAGAATGCATACACCTTGGTGAAGAATGGTAGGACACACATGTTGCTGCCAATAGAAGAGAAGAAAGTGAAGGAGGAAGCCAACACAAGCACACTTCTCATGAGCTGGAAGGAACTCCTGAAAGAAGTCAAGAAAGAATAAGAGATGCAGTTTGTTGTGGTGAGGAAACCCAGAGTTATCCTTACAGGTACTTCGATAGATTATTTACCTGAAGAAGTTCATGAATTGTTGGATAATTTTGCTGACATAGTGGTGGATGAGCTGCCAATATCATTGCCACCCATCAGAAGTATTAGCCATCATATTGATTTGATACAAGGAGAAAGTATTCCAAACAAAGCAAGATATAGACTGACACCTCGAGAGAATGAGGAGGTAAAGAACCAAGTCTAGGAACGGTTAGACAAAGGTTTGGTCAGAGAGAGATTGAGTCCATGTGTAGTACCAACTGTGTTGAGTCCGAAGAAAGATGGAGGATGGAGAATATGTACAGACTCAAGATCCATTAACAAGATCACCATCAGGTATAGATTCCCTTTGCCAAGAATGGATGATTTAATGGACTATTTAAGTGGAGAAAATTTCTTTTCCAAGATAGATTTGAAAAGTGGATATCACCAGATAAGAATGAGAGAAGGTGGTGAGTGGAAGACAACCTTTAAGACAAATGAAGGTTTGTATGAGTGGCTTGTTATGCCATTTGGCTTAACAAATGCCCCAAGTACTTTTATGAGGTTGATGAATGAAATACTGAAAGATTTCATTGGCAAGTTTGTGGTTGTATATCTGGATGATATACTAATCTTTAGTAGGACTAAAGAGGAACATTTGAGACACCTGACACTAGTGATGAGAAGAATACACCAAGAGAAGTTGTTGATTAACCTGAAGAAGTCCTCTTTTATGAAGACAGAGCTCATTTACTTGGGTTTTGTGATCTCTTCAAATGAACTGAAGATGGATCCAAAGAAGGCGAAAGAAATCAAAGAATGGCCATCACCAAGGAGTATGTTCGAGGTAAGAAGCTTCCATGGATTAACAAGTTTCTATAGGAAGTTCATTAGAGATTTCAATGGAATTTGTGCACCAATGATGGACACAGTGAAGAAAAATCACAAATCTTTTAAATGGATAGAGGAGGCTGAGAAGAGCTTCAATATACTGAAGGAGAAAATAACAGAATGACCAATTATGGTCTTACCAAATTTTGGAAAGACATTTCAAGTGAGATGTGATGTAAGTGGAGTTGCAATTGGAGCAGTTTTGAGCTAGGATAATAGACCCGTCGCCTATTTCAGTGAGAAGCTAAATGAGACCAAGATAAAATACTCTACATATGATAAGGAGTTTTATGCCATAATTCAAGCCTTGAAGAAATGGAGACATTGCCTTGTCCCGCAAGAATTTGTCTTGTATAGCGACAACTAAGCTTTACAATTCATAACCAAACATGAAAAATTGAATCAGAGGCATGCAAAGTAGGTTGAGTTTATGCAAAATTTTACTTTTGTCATAAAACATATTGTTGGGAATGCTAACAAAGTTGTTGATGCATTAAGCAAGAGATGTTTGATTTTGCAGGAGTTTTAGGTGAAGACCTTGGGGTTTGAACACCTGAAGGATATGTATTGTGATGATCCAGATTTCTAGGAAGCATACGAAGCATGTGAAAATCCTGTGCTGAGAGACATGAGCCAATGGACAGAGTACATGATTCAAGAGGGATTTCTATTCAAGGGCAATCAGTTTGTCATACCAAAATGCTGAATGAGGGATAACCTTTTGAAGGAAAAGCATAGTGGAGGATTGGTTGGAAATTTCGGCCATGATAAAACATTTGCACAGTTGAGCAGTTCATACTATTGGCCTGGTATGAGGACAAAAGTGATAAAGTTTGTGAACAGACGTAAAATCTGCCAACATTCAAAAAGAAAAAGACAAAACACTGGATTGTATCAATCATTGCCAATACTAGAGAGGCCTTGGGATGCAATAAGCATAGATTTTGTGTTGGGTTTGCCAAGAACGCAAAGAGGATTTGATTCGATATTTGTGGTTGTGGATAGATTTTCAAAATTGGCACACTTTATCCCATGCCAGAAGACTAGTGATGCAACACTTGTTGCAAATCTGATTTTCAAAGAAGTTGTGAGACTTCATGGACTACCGAGGAGCATTGTCTTCGACAGAGACACTAAATTTGTTGGTACATGGTGACAGGTCGTGAACTACATAGGAATAACTTCAAGAGTTCCATATTGAATGTTGAAACTTCTGAAGCCCGGAGGGCTGGAGAGCCGAAGTAAATCTCGATCGTCTGATCGTCCGAAGTAGATCTCAGTCGTCAGATCATCTGAAGAAAATCTCAAGTGTTAGATCGTTCGAAGTGAATCTGGGCCATCTGATCTAGAAGAGCTGTGGCGAAAATATGTGAACTTCGGGTAAATTACTGAAGTAATTCATAGCCACCAGATTAAGGGAGATGTGGTATAAATCTATGGGTTTCGAGTAAAGACCCAAAGTAAGCCTCAACCGTCCGATTCAAGTGGACACGTGGAAAAAATATGCATACTTAGAGGGGAGGTGAAAGTTGAGACTTGAGAATTACGAAGTCTAGAGACACGAAGGGATCATAGCCGTTGATTCGAGAGGGACACACGTCAGTGGATTGTCAACTCCGAAAAAAAGTGATTAGAGATAAAGTTGAGATTTGAGATCTCCGGAGTCCGGAGTCCCGAAACAATCAAAACCGTCTATTGAAGGGGTTGAAAGAATTAGATCCAAGCCATCAGTTCCGAAGTACCGTCAAGATCGTGAGATCGATGGTTACCTCACATTTTGGGGGTAGAAGGTGCACAAACTTTGAAAAGTTGAGGGCGGGCCACAATTGAGACCACGGTTTTGACAAGAGGACATGTGGAGGCTCGATGAGAATTGTGGGCCGAAAAATAGTTTGATTTCAAACCACCTTTGGCCGTGCCTGCAATCGTGTGGTCACGCAAGGACATAGCCCAAGTTCATATGCGAGAAGGGGCTAACGGGAGAGGATCTTGCGCTGGAAACCTGAGAGTTCAGTAGCGTGAAGAAAGGGGTCACAGATGCCATAGAACCTGCACCAGTGGACAAGAAGGGCCTGTGTTAATTCATAAGGGAGATCATTAAGGTCTCATAGAGCCAATTCAGATTGGAATTGAAGATCCTTGACCGAGAGGTCGCACAACCCTTAGGAGAGAAGGGGGTCTGCATCAAGTGGTATCAGAGCAATATTTTTTTCTTGCATACAACAGACAAAAGAGAGAAGAGGAAAAATAACTTGAAGCTGTACTCTGTGTGTGAGAGTCTGTCAACACAATTTCATCGAAGAGACGAGTGGAGGCACCTTTAGCCAATCATGTTGTAGAAAGATAAATGCGAGATCTTCGTGCAAGATTAGAGGCGATGGAGGCAACACAGAGGAGGGCACCTGATGCTGGAGACATCAATGATGCAGAGAGTGAAGAAGTTGCAGGGGAAAATGTTGTCGAAGAATGCTTGCTGAGAGCATTTCTTAGATTAGGAGCTACAAGCAAGATAAAGGTCCCAATGTACGAAGGCAATTTGTATGCTGGAGAGCTGCTGGATTGGATAACATCCATGGACAAATATTTCGACTATGAAGATGTCGATGAGGAGAAAAGAGTGAGACATGCTGTCACCAGGCTAAAAGGACATGCAACACTATGGTGGGATGAACTGCAGGATGAGAGGAGAAGCAAAGGCAAAGAAAAGTTTAAGAATTAGGACAGAATGGTAGCCAAGTTGAAGGCTAAATTCATGCCCAAATATTATCAGATCAATCTGTTCAGGAAGCTTTAGAACATGAGACAAAAGGGTATGACAGTTAAAAAGTACACAGAGGAGTTCTACAAGCTGAACATCAGAACTAAACAAAGAGAGAAAGACGAAGAAAAAGTTGCCATGTATATAAATGGCCTGAGGTATGAAATCCGGGATGAGATCAAACATTATGTCAGTTAGGACAATGGAGGATGCTTATCAATTTTCACTGAAGGCAGAGGAGAAGTTGGCTAGAAAACAAATCTAGCGGGGTAGAGGTAGAAGCCCAACCCCAAACAAAGGCAGGGGAGTTTCCCATGACAAGGCACATAAATCCAAAGACGAGACTGAGAAATCACAAAATCACTCGGAAAGAGGAGGAAGTTCCCGAGGAAGATAGGGTGGTGGAAGAAGTTCTTCTAGAAGAAGAGGAAGAAGCAGAGGAGGAGAAGTAAAGTGTTATGCATGTGGAAAGACATGGCACATGTCTTGGGAATGTCCTAAGAAAAAGAAAGAAGGAGGAGGTGAAGCTCACATTTCAGAAGCACAGAGAAGGAATGTTGAAGCAAAAGTAGCAGAAAATGGAACATCCCTCATGTTAAGAAAGGTTCTCTTAAAACAAGAGGCAGAGGTTGAAAAGCCAGTGCAGAGGAACAATCTATTCAGAACAGCTTGGAAGACTAAACACATAGTATGCAAGGTAATAATTGACAGTGGGAGCACTGATAACTTAGTATCCATAGAACTGGTGGAGAAATTGGAGCTAGAGACAACTGCACATCTGAAGCCATACAAAGTCTCATGGTTGCAGAAAGGACACCAGGTAATGGTTCCTAAACAATGCTTGGTTGAATTTAAGATATGAGGATATAGAGATGAAATTCTATGTGATGTAATTCCCATGGATGTATGTCATATTTTCTTGGGAAGACCATGGCAGTTTGACAAGAATGTCATTCATGATGGGAGGAAGAATACATACACCTTGGAGAAGAATGGCAGGACACACATGTTGCTGCCAATAGAAGAGAAGAAAGTGAAGGAGGAAGCCAACACAAGCATACTTCTCATGAGAGGGAAGGAACTCCTAAAAGAAGTCAAGAAAGAATAAGAGATGCAGTCTGTTGTGGTGAGGAAACCCAAAGTTATCCTTACAGGTACTTCGATAGATGATTTACCAGAAGAAGTTCAAGAATTGTTTGATAATTTTGCTGACATAGTGGTGGATGAGCTGCCAAACTCATTGCCACGCATCAAAAGTATCAACCATCATATTGATTTGATACTAGGAGCAAGTTTTCCAAACAAACCAACATGCAGACTAACACCTCGAGAGAATGAGGAGGTAAAGAACCGACTCCATGAACGGTTAGACAAAGGTTTTGTCAGAGAGAGCTTGAGTCCTTGTGCAGTACAAACTGTTGATTCCAAAGAAAGATGGAGGATGGAGAATGTGTACAGACTCAAGAGCCATTAACAAGATCACCATCAGGTATAGATTCCCTTTGCCAATAATGGATGATTTAATGGACTGTTTATGTGGAGAAAATTTCTTTTCCAAGATAGATTTTAAAAGTGGATATCACTAGATAAGAATGAGAGAAGGTGATGAGTGGAAGATAGTCTTTAAGACAAATGAAGGTTTGTATGAGTTGCTTGTTATGCCATTTGTCTTAAAAAATGCCCCGAGTACTTCTATGAGGTTGATGAATGAAATACTGAAAGATTTCATTGGCAAGTTTGTGGTTGTATATCTGGATGATATACTGATCTTTAGTAGGACTAAAGAGGAACATTTGAGACACCGACACTAGTGATGAGAAGACTACAACAGGAGAAACTATTGATAAACCTGAAGAAGTCCTCTTTTATGAAGACACAACTCATTTACTTGGGTTTTGTGATCTCTTCAAATGAACTAAAGATGTATCCAGAGAAGGTGAAAGCAATCAAAGAATGGCCATCACTAAGGAGTATGTTCGAGGTAAGAAGCTTCCACGGATTAGAAATTTTGTATAGGAAGTTCATCAAAGATTTCAGTGGAATTTGTGCACCAATGATGGACACAGTGAAGAAGAAGCACAAATATTTTAAATGGACAGAGGAGGCTGAGAGGAGCTTCAGTATACTAAAGGAGAAAATAACAGAACGACCAATTTAGGTCTTACCAAATTTTTGAAAGACATTTCAAGTGAGATGTGATGCAATTGGAGCAATTTTGATCCAAGATAATAGACCTGTCGCCTATTTAAGTGAGAAGCTGAATGAGACCAAGATAAAATACTCTACATATGATAATGATTTTTATGCCATAATTCAAGCCTTGAAGAAATGGAGACATTACCTTGTCCCGCTGGAATTTGTCTTGTATAGCGACAACCAAGCTTTACAATTCATAACCAGACATGAAAAATTGAATCAGAGGCATGCAAAGTAGGTTGAGTTTATGCAGAATTTTACTTTCGTCATAAAACATATTGCTGGGAATGCTAACAAAGTTGTTGATGCATTAAGCAGGAGATGTTTAATTCCGCAGGAGTTTCAGGTGAAGACCTTGGGGTTTGAACACTTGAAGGATATGTATTGTGATGATCCAGATTTCAAGGAAGCATAAGAAGCATGTGCAAATCCTGTGTTGTGAGACAAGAGCCAATGGACAGATTCCATGATTCAAGAGGGATTGATATTCAAGGGAAATCAATTGTGCATACCAAAATTCTCAATGACAGATAACCTTTTGAAGGAAAATCATAGTGGAGGATTGGTTGGACATTTCGGCCATGATAAAACATTTGCATAGTTGAGCAGTTCATACTATTGGCCAGGTATGAGTACAGAAGTGATAAAGTTTGTGAACATATGTAGAATCTTCCAACATGCAAAAGGAAAAAGATAGAACACTGGATTGTATCAACCATTGCCAATACCAGAGAGGCCTTGGGATGCAATAAGCATGGATTTTGTTTTGGGATTGTGAAGAACGCAAAGAGGATGTGATTCCATATTTGTGGTGGTGGATAGATTTTCAAAAATGGCACACTTTATCCCATGCCAGAAGACCAGTGATGCAACACTTGTTGCAAATATGTTTTTCAAAGAAGTTGTGAGACTTCACGGACTACCCAGGAGCATTGTCTCCGACAAAGACACTAAATTTGTTAGTCATTTTTGGAGAACACTGTGGAAGAAGTTGGGGACAGTTTTTTCCTTCAGCTCAACTTATCACCCTCAGAAAAATGGACAGACTGAGGTGGTAAACATAAGTTTGGGAAACTTATTAAGGAGTCTAGTCACTGAGCATCATAATCAGTGGGATCAGAATCTGCCACAAGCAGAATTTGCATACAATGACTCACCAAACAGGAGAACTGGAAAGAGCCCATTCCAAATATTGTATGGAATGCAACCAAGGGGAGTATCTGAGTTGAGAGATTTGGAATAGAGTGAGATCAGAAGTGTTGGAGCAGAAGATTTTGCTGCAGAAATGTAGAATCTCCATAGCCAGATCAGAGGAAAATTGCAGAGCTCTAGCCAAGATTACAAGTGTAGAGTTGATCAACATTGTAGGGAACTTCAATTTGAAGCAGGAGATCAGGTTCTGACACATCTCATGACAGAAATGTTCCCTAGGGGAACATATAATAAGTTAAAGATGAAGAAGATAGGGCCATGTAAGATCTTAAGGAAGTTTGATGTAAATGCCTATGAGATTGAGTTGCTAGATGATGTGGGCATATCACCCACATTCAACATTTCAGACCTGCATCCTTACAGGAAAGATGACATAGAAGGATCGGAATATCAGGAGAAGGTTCAGTGGGAGAAACAAATGCCTATAGCAGAAAAACCACAGATGGAGTAGATCGTTTATTAGAGGATTGGAAAGAAGACCAGGAGGAAGACCTATTTTGAATATTTGGTCAAGTGGAAGGGACACCTGATAGAATATGCCAGTTGAGAAAATGAAGCTGATATCTAGAAGCACGAAAAGTCGGTGGAGGAGCTCATGGACATGAGTCCATGAATTTTTATCCAGGGGAGTATGATGAAGGAGCATCGTCAGTGAGGACGTGTGGTAGGACAACTCAACATATGTGAATCATTTTGGAATCTTAAAACGCTGGCAATTATTGTGAATCTTCTGGAGCTAATTGAAAAACGAAGGAAGATCAAACGCTCGGAAGTTGAATGATCACGAGTGGTCTGGGAGTTTCACTCCTAGTCTTGAATGTAATTGAACTTAGGTAGTAGTTAGGTTTTCGTTTTCGAGTAGACGAGTAGTCGGGGGGGTACCCTAAGAACCCTCATAGATAAATAGAGGTTTTGTACGCCCAAATGGGGTTGCTGCGAGTTAGTAATAAATTTATGAGTTTTTATTTGTTGTTTGATCATAGCTGTAGCCATTTACTTTTGAATGAATATAACAAAGGAAAATTGATCCAATGTGTGATGTTGTGATTGTTTTGCAATTCCCTGTTATTGCTTCTTTTGTGAATGAATGAATCTCGTTACGAGTATATGGATTTTTGAAATGTTTGTATACGTTAAATCATTTTGTCTTAGTTGAGTCTGTGCAAAGTGTGCACACAGTCCACAAGGAGTGCGTTGACAGAGTCTGTTTCGACTCATAAGCTCAGAAGAGATAGCATAAAGTTTCCTTTGCAAGGAGTACAAAGTGACTGCTGCAAGGCGTGCACAGTCGTCCACAAGAACCCAAACCTTGGGTAAGATTCTGCTGCAAGGAGTGCATAGATCTGAAATTCAGCCAAGTGTCGAAGTGACTTCGTAAGAATTTAGAGGAGCCAAAAGCGAGAAAGATCAGAGGAGATATCACTTTTCAAAAGGGCAGACGAGGTCCAATAGACAGACTCGTAGGAGGAACAAAGGTCGAGGCCTTTGGACTTAGAAAATCTTCTAAGTCAGAGGAGGTCAGAAGCTCAAGAGGGAGAGCAATAATGGTCGTTGGATCACAACTCAGAGGACCAACAACCCTCTGATCAAAGCAAGGTGTGCAAGCCTTAGCACTTTGCACACGTAGGAGAGGGAACCTGCCAAAGTTTCGAAGTCTCGAAGTAGTTTGGGGCCATCCATCGTCAAGGAGGACAGGTGGAACGAGATCCATGACTCTAGAATTTTATAGACGAGGAGGAGGTAAAATTTCCAAAGACAAATCCCGACCGTTGATTGTCATGGGGAGTACGTGTCAGCTGATCTGAGACTCTGGAATAATCCCACTTCAAGAATTTCTAGTTGAGAATTGAAACTCCCAAAGCCCAGAGAGTCGTAGGAGATCTGGACCGCCTGATCCAAAGGGACATGTGGTGACGGGTCGTGAACTTTGGAGAAATCAATTCTAGAGTTCCAGATTGAAAGTTGAAACTCTTGAAGCCCAGAGGGTCGGAGAGCTGAAGTAAATCTCGATCGTCCAAAGTAGATCTCAGTCGTCAGATCGTTCGAAGAAAATCTGAAGCGTCAGATCGTCCGAAGTGAATCTGGGCCGTCTGATCTAGAAGAAGCATGGCGTAAATCTTTAGACTCTGGGTAAAGTCCCGAAGTAATTCATAGCCACCAGATTAAGGGAGACATGGCATAAATCTGTGGGTTTCGGGTAAAGACCTGAAGTAAGCCTCAACCGTTCGATTCAAGCGTACACGCGGTAGAAATCCGCATATTTCGAGGGGAGGTGAAAGTTGAGACTTAAGAATTCTGAAGTCGTAGCCGTTGATCTAAGAGGGACACGTGTCAGTGGATTGTCAACTTCGAAAAGAAGTGATTAGAGATAAAGTTGAGATTTGAGATCTCCAGAGTCTGGAGTCCCGAAACAATCAACACTGTTAGTTGAAGGGGTTGAAAGAGGTAGATCTGAGCCACTGGTTCCGAAGAACTGTCAAGATCGTGAGATCGACGATCACCTCGCATTTCGGGGTCAGAAGGTGTGTGAACTTTAAAAATTTGAGGGCAGGCCGCAATTGAGACCACGATTTTGACAAGAGGACATGTGGAGGCTCGAGGATAATTGTGGACCAAAAGTTAGTTTGATTTCAAACCGCCTTTGGTCAGGCCCAAAATCGCGTGGTCATGCAAGGTCATAGCCTAAGGTCATATGCGGGAAGGGGATAACGGGAGAGAGCTTGCACTAGAAACCTCAGAGTTCAGTAGCGTGAAGAAAGGGGTCATGGATGCCATAGAACTTGCAACACGGGTCAAGAAGGGCATGTGTTAATTCGTAAGGGAGATCATTAAGGTCTCAGAGAGCCAATTCAACTTGGAATTGAAGATCCTTGATCGGGGGGTTGTGCAACCCATAGGAGAGAAGGTGGTTTGCATCATCTTTGAGGAATGCTTATGAAAAAGGATGGCTTAGATCCCTTCTTCCTCTGATCCATCTTGAATTTCTTCTTGTCTTCCCAAGCTTTATGGAAAGTGGGATTTTCTCTTTGTTGCTCATATAGTCATTTTTCTCTCCTTATAGTTTCTTCCATAGTTTTAGGATTGTCATACTAGATCTTGTCATTGATGGAAGGTGGCAGTCCACTCAGATACCTTTGAATTTTGACAGTCTCATCTTTGATGAAAGGGAAATACTTCAACAATTCCAAAAACCTTCGCTCATATTCATCAATGGTCATGCTATCCAACTTGAGTTTAAAGAACCCTTTCATCTTTATGCCATAGTATCTCTTAGTTAAGTATTTCTTTTCAAAATACTTCTTAAATTCTTTCCAAGTAACATTTTTCTCTTTAATGTGTTGCACCTGCACAAGTTGATCCCACCATTGCTGAGCGTGATGAGTAGCATGGTGTAAGGCTGGGAGGTTCATGGAAGGTCTGCACGCAGTTGGTGGTCTTCTATTAAAAGATAAGTACCACTTTTATGTTCATTTACATGTTGTGTATTTGTACATGTGTTATAATTGATGAGTAATGACTGTATATGTTGTATGTGTAGGCTTACTATTATTTCCACATTAATCTATGTATTAGCAGAATATGTTGTATGTTGTATATTTTTATATATGCACATGATAATTGTCATTTCTATGAGGTAGCATGTCCCGGTCTAGGTGGCCTGGATGTGTACGATGTTTCCACAAGAATATCTATGTGGCATAGCCCAGCAGGTTATGGCTGGGTATGCTACAAATTGGTATCAGATCTAAGTGAAGTATCCAAGTAGTAGCATTTCCCGGTCTGTTGGTGGCCAGGGATGTTACAAAGGGTGTGCATTAGGGAAGATGCATAGGGAAGAATTCCCTACTCATACAGATAAAAGAAAAAGAGATATTCTTGAATGTGTGCATACAGATGTGTGTGGCCCTATGCAGACAAGATCACTTGGTGGAGCATGCTATTTCTTGATCTTTATTGATGATTGCACAAAATACACATGGGTTTATTTTATGAGAAAGAAAAGTGATGTATTTGAATACTTTAAAGAGTTTAAAAATATGGTTGAGAAACAAACAGGGAAATACATCAAGATCCTCCGATCAGATCAAGGAGGAGAGTATACATCTAGCGCATTCATCAAGTACTACAAAGCCCATGGAATTGTACAACAACATATGGTGCTACATACTCCATAGCAGAATGGAGTAGCTGAGAGAATGAACAAAACCTTAGTGGAATGTGCACAGAGCATGTTAAAAGGTAAAAATATTACTAATGGATTTTGGGTTGAAGCCATTTGTACTCTTGTTTATTTGAAAAATAGATGTCCAACTAAAAATTTAGACCATATAACTCCTTTTGAATCTCTTTATGGTTATAAACTAGCAGTAATCCATTTAAGAATATTTTGAAGCAAATCTTTTTCTCATATTCCTAAAGATAATAAAAGAAAACTAGAGGAAAAAGCAATCAAGTGCATTTTTATTGGTTATTGTTCTTATCACAAAGCATATAAGTTGTTTGATCCTTGCACACATAAAGTTTTTGCAAGTAGAGATGTGTTATTCAATGAGCATGCAAATGAAGGCCATAAGGTGGACAATTATGATGCATGGCATATTCCTTATGATCATGATGAAAATGTCTAAGAAGAAGCAAAACATGAACATAAACAAGAGGAAGAACTTAATGATATGGACACTACAAGCATATAAAGTACACCAAGAGGAAGAGAAGATTCACCACAAAGCATAAGAAGAACATGTGAAAGCAATGAAGCACTAATGAGGTCATCACACTAAACTCGTCTACCTGAAAGGTATAAAGACTATGTTTTGATGATTGAAGTAATGAATGTCATAGAACCTTTGAATTTTTAACAAGATAATGAGCATAAAGAATGGAGAGATGAAATGAAGGAAGAGTACAAGTCCATAATGAAAAATGATACTTGGGAATTAAGAGAATTGCCCAAAAATAAAGTTCCTATAGGATCCAAATGGTTGTTCAAACATAAATTTAATGTTGATGGAAGTATAGATAAATACAAAGCAAGATTGGTTGCAAAAGGATATTCACAGAAAGAGGGAATCGATTATGAAGATACGTTTGCACTGGTATCTAAGCTAAACACAATTAGATTAATGACTTCATTAGCTACAAAACATAGTTGGAAACGTCATTGGCTAGATTTTAATTATGTTTTTCTAAATGGGGAACTAAAGGAAGAAGTATATATTATTCATGTTGAAGTTTTGAAACTTTGGGAAATCATTCTCCATAAGAAAATACAAAGAAAACCATTAAAGAAGAATACATAAAGCACAAGAAGAAAATAGAAGACAAGAAGATCAAGTCACCTCCATTGAAGCAATGGAGAAACACTTGTAAAAGAAACAAAAGAAACAAAAGAAACAAAAGAAAGTTAAAAGACAAAAATGGCAGGTCGACCCTGCTAGTAAAATAAGGTGACTTGACTAGTATAAATAAAGGCAAGTTCATTTCATTATTACACATCTCATCATAAATCTTCCCATAAAGTGCCCAAGTCCTAGTTGCAGTTGCAGTTTGTAGTTACAGTTGCAGTTGTAGTTGCGAGTTACGGTTGTAGTTGCTAGTTACAATTGCAATTGCAATTGCCAGTTGTGAAAATTTTGAGGTGCGTTATCTCTGTCTAGGGTTCACTACCTTTGAGGGATCTTCCTCATACAAGGGTGAACTTATTTATGTGTTTGGTTTCTTCATTTTTATGGTGGAATGCTTTCTGGCTTGAATTCTTCTTAAGAAAATTTATTGGGTTTTTTCCCAAGGTTGGGTTTCCCAGGGTAAAAATATTGTGCCTATTGTGCATGGCTATCTTTCTATGATTCTGTTATTTCCATTGCAGTTTTATTTCAATGGAGATTTTCAATGTGTAATTATTCTATGATAAAAGTGGCATTAAATTCTGTTTGAAATCATAAGGCAATAGTTATCATATCTGGAAATTAGAAAATTCAACATGGTATCAGAGCTTTGTTGAAATCTGCCACTGCACAGTTTTTCTATCGTTGCATAGTTTACCTCTCCACATGAAATTTTCCACTGCATAGATATGCACTTATCAAGTTCGTTGAGAATTTATTGGACAACGTTGGGACTAATTTTACCACATAGCAACTTGCCTTGCCCTAACGCATCTAGTGGTTCTCTTAGATTGACATTTGGTCAAGGCTGAAATTGTAGGGTTTCAGGATTGTTGACATTCTTTAGTTTGTCTTTTGGTTTTTACACTTGTTTCAGGTAGGTTACCGTGGAGGAATGATTGGTCACAACAATAGAAAAGTGTTGTTCTTGTTCTTGCTCTTGTTTCAGGCAGGTTACCATGGAGGAATGATTGGTCACAACACTAGAAAAGTGTTGTTCTTGTTCTTATTTCGGGCATGTTACCGTGGAGGAATGATTGGTCACAACACTGGAGTAGGTCATAGGTGATAACTCTAATAGGGAGTTATAGTGATGGTTGCAGGTGGCAATAGGTCAGATTATCTTTGGTTTGAGACATGGAGCAGACTGTCCAGACAAGGAGTTGTATACATCATAGTATACATCCATATACTGAAGGAGAAGAGGACGAAGTTAGAATCTTCTGAAAAGAAGGGTACTTTTGTGGGATACAGAGTGTCTCATATGGAGATTAATAGTGAGGAGCATGAGGCTCTGAAGGATGACCATACATATCCCTCTAGTCCAATTGTTCATTCTTCAAACTATCAGGAGGAGTCAGTAGAGCCAACGGAGCTAGTGGATCTACATAGAGATACTGCAGTGACCAGGAAGAGGCCAACTTGGCTTTGTGATACTTTGCAGGATACAATGGGGCATGCACCTCCCCATGATACTTTTAGGGAGAGAAAACGACCTCAGAGGTTCTCAAGTTGCTTGAGTCACATAATTGATTCCAAAACTTTCAGTTATGAGGAGGATCAAGTGGCTTCACAAGTGGTAAGGTAGGTGGCCCCACCAAGTACCAGCTCAGAGGGAGCCAGAGTTCAAAGGGAGTCATCCCTTAGGATCCAGTAGGGAGGAGTAAGCTCCTAGGATAGTTCATAGGAGATAACACTTCATAGGAGGTCAACATATGTAGAGGGAGCAAATGGCTCCAAAGATTGTACAGAATCAGAAGGAGTCAAGTTTCAGAGGGAGCATGCAGGCCCAGAGTGAGCTTGATCTCAAAGAGATTCAGTTGGATTAGAGGGAGATTTTATCATTTGGAGGGAGTTATGCCCTCGGGTTCAGGTGGGAGAGAGACAGGTGTCATGAGTTGAGGAGGCCACATAGAAGCTTCATAGGGAGGAGGCTTCCAAGAGATGTGAGACCTCCATGGAGGATCCATTTGTTTTAGTAGGTTTTTCTACAGTGACAGAGGAGGAAACCAGTCAGGAGGACCAGGGTATGGGATTTACCTCATTCATAGAGGGAGCATCCAGTGAAGCAGACTGAACATCAGGGTTTGCTTCAATGATAGAGGGAGTTAGCCTCAGATTTCAAAGTGAAGGATCATCACTTGATGCATTATTTCTTTGTATTAGAGGTATGGCAGAAACCAAGTGAGATATTCCTCAGACAAGGGAAGTACACAGTTGATATCTTAAGAAGATTTGGTATGATGGACTGCAAATCCATGGCTACACCTATGATGATAAATCTGAAGAAGTTGAGTGATTTCGCTTCAGATTCATATTTGGTGGATCCCACTATGTACAGGAAACTAATTAGATCCTTGATGTACCTAGTTAACACCAGGCCAGATATTTGCTTTGTAGTAAGCACCCTGAGCCAATATTTGGTTGAAGCTAAGGCATGTCCATTGGTTTGTAGCAAATCATGTGTTGAGATACTGTCATTGTACAATTGGATATGATTTGTCTCAGGTAGTGAAGTGAGGCTGCAGGAATATACAAATTATGATCGGGTAGGGAGTGCAGTAAACAGATTGAGCACCTCGGGGTGCTACTTCAACTTGGGATCAATTACGATTTATGGGATAAGCAGGAAACATGATTATGTAGCACTCAGTACAACAGAGACATAGTATATCACAACCAGTATTGCAAGTCATAGAGCAGTGTGGATTCAAAAGCTTATTGCAGGACTTCATTTGAGACATGTTGCAGAAGGAAGTGGTGAAGCTTCAACACATCCACATATGAGCAGACAGTGGACATTCTCACCAAGCCTCTATCCAGAGCAAAGTTTATTTACTTTAGGGACAAGCTTGGTGTGATGTAGGATGTGTCTCTCGCTGAGAGGGAGTGTTGATGTTTGTGTAGCATCGGACAAATATTCTCCCATGATTGGCCATGGTGATTTGACCGGTGGAGAATGACCTAGGCACAGTCTTCGAAGGATAAAATACTAGAGGTGTTGATGGTTGTCTAGGAGGAAGCATCAACCAGACATTCACTCACATGGGTGTACTAGTGGCGAATAGCACATGCGTAGTCTTTGAAGGACAAAAGGCTCGAGCTGATAGTGTTCCTCTAGTGTGTGGTTGCATCGGGCGTCATTTTCCCAGGATTGATAGTTTAACCAGTGGAGAATGACATATTCACTTACAAGGGTTTACCTGTAAGTGACACTCACTCAAAAGTGTGTACTTGTTGTGGTGAGTGGCCTAGGTAAGCATCAAACAGACTTTCTCCCAGATATGGAATAAGGAGAAGGATGCATTTACTTCTGGGGTAAATGGGTCCAGGCATAGTCCTTACTTACAAGAGGTTACTTGTAGACTCGAGGTGCTTGATGTGCTTCCACATGTGAGATAGCATCGAACATCATTCTCCTAGGATTGGTAGTTTAACCAACGAAGAATGGCATATTCACTCATAGGGCTTTACCAGTGGTGACATTCACTCACAAGGGTGTACTTGTGGAGGTGAATGGTATAAGTGTGGTCTTGATTTAGACATGAGGTTCTAGACATAGTTGTGTGGAGATGGATCATCAACATGGCTCATGAAGAAACGTTTTCTATGACAGAATAAATCCACGTATGGAGAATGTGTCCCTCGTTGAGAGGGAGTGTTGAAGTTTTGCAACTTTAGGCAGTTATTCTCCATAAGAAAATACAAAGAAAACCATCGAAGAACAATCCAAAAAGCACAAGAAGAAAATATAAGACATGACGATCAAGTCAGTGCCATTGAAACATTGAAGAAACACTTGTAAAATAAACAAAATAAATAAAATAAAGTTAAAAGGAAAAAATGCAAGTTGGCCCTACCAGTAAAATAAGGTGACTTGATTAGTATAAATAAAGGCAAGTTCATTTCATTATTACACATCTCATCACAACTCTTCTCATCAAGTGCACAAGTCCCAGTTGCAGTTGCTAGTTACAATTGCAGTTGTAGTTTCCAGTTGCAGTTGCAGTTGTAGTTGCTAGTTATAATTGCAGTTGTAGTTGCAGTTGTAGTTGCTAGTTACTATTGCAGTTGCAGTTGTAGTTGCTAGTTACAATTGCAGCTGCAGTTGCCAATTACGTAAATTTTGAGGTGCATTATCTCTGTCTAGGGTTCACTACCTTTGAGGGATATTCCTCATACAAGGATGAAATTCTTTATGTGTTGGGTTTCTTCATTTTTATGGTGATGTATTTTCTGGATTGAATTCTTCTTAAGAAAAGTTCTTGGGTTTTCTCCCAAGGTTGGGTTTCCCAGGATAAAAATATTGTGTCTATTGTGCATTTCTATCTTTCTATGATTATGTTATTTCCATTGCGGTTTTGTTTTAGTTGAGATTTTCAGTGTGTAATTATTCTATGATAACATTGGCATTAAATTTTGTATAAAATCATAAGGCAATAATTATCAGATCTGGAAATTAGAAAATTCAATAGTTCGACCATAAGGATTTGTAAAGAAGGGTCAAGACAATCTTTTTTGTAAGTTAAAGAGAGACTTATATGGACTAAAATATGCACCACAATCTTGGTATGTGAATATTGACCCTTTCTTTCATAAGAAAGGTTTTATGAAAAGTATGAGTGATCCTAACCTGTATACCAAGTTAGATCAGAAGGGGTATGTTGCTTTGATTTCCTTGTATGTTGATGATCTCATTATAACATGCAATGCATCTCAGTTGATTGATGAAATTAAAAGACAATTGTCACAAGTTTTTGAGATGAAAGACCTTGGTGAGTTTCATTATTGCTTAGGTCTCAAAATATGGAGAGAAGCTGGTCACATAGAGCAAATATACAAGGGAACTCCTTAAAAGGTTCAATATGAATCAATGTAAAGCAGTGCAAATTCCTTTCGAATGAAATGCTAAACTCTACAATGATGATGGGACAAAAGAGGTCAATGGTACATTGTATCATTAGTTAGTGGGAATTATAAACTATCTCACTACAACTAGACCATATATAGCATATCCAGTGAGCATCCTAAGTCAATTCATGATCAAGCCTTGTGCAAGCCACTGGTTAGCAACAAAAAAATTTCTTAGATATCCAAAAGGGACTACTAATTTTGGTATTAAATATACTAATGAGTTTGATGTTAAGTTGATAGGTTATTCTAATTCAGATTGGGCAGGAAATCCCGATGACAGAAAATCAACACATGATATACATTCAACATTGGATAATGAACCATGTATGGAGCAATAAGAAACAACCAACTATTTCTTTGTCATCAACTAAAGTTGAATACAAATCCTTGTGCAGTGCTACTTGTGACGCAGTTCGATTAAGGTGAATTATTCAAGATACGAAAAGAACATAAAATGCCAATGATTATCAAATGTGATAATCAAAGCTCCATCAAACTAGCCAACAATCCTGTGTATCATGACAGATTGAAGCACAATGAGACCCAACATCATTTTATAAGGGAAAAGATGCAGTTAAAGGAGATTTATATAATTTATTGTAATACAAATGAAAATATGGTTGACATCTTCACTAAGCCTCTTGGAAAGACAAAGTTTGAAATATTTAGGAATCAATTAGGTGTTGTAGAGAACGCATATCTCCATTAATGGGGAGTGTTGGAGAATAATGTCGAAATTAACATATATTTGTAGATGTTTACGGGATTCTCTATCTCTTTAGATGATATGGATTTTATGAGAAAAACAAAATGAATACAAATTATTATCAAAAGATTCTCAACATAGAATAACATATATACAATAAAACTGGTTTCTATTCAATAAGGAAATAAGCTGAAACTGTAAAATGCAGCGGAAAACAAGTTGGCTAGAATGGTGGCGGCTTATCTCTGAGAAGAGATGTGACAGCTGCGCTCATTCGCCAGAAGATGATTACAATGAGGCTCTCAAGGATTTTTTACAATAAACAAGAATGTCAAAATCCATAGACATCCGAAAACATAACCCTAGGAGATGAAGTGCCAAAAGTCACGTGGGCCCCATTTGGGTAAGTTAGTACATCGACTTTTCGGGGTCGTAACTTTTGCATACGATCTTTGTTTTAGGTGCACGATAGCCCGTTGGAAAGGTCTATCCGAGGACCACACATTTTAATAGTAGCGAGCCCCGTACATTTTGATTGTGGTGAGCCCTAAAAACGTTGTTTAGGGCCTCAAAATGGCCCCGAAAGTCAAGGACCCGAAAACTAGGAAAAAACTGTTGAACCAGAAAATTTCCAATATGAGCCAGTTGGAATAGGTGGGAGGCCACCAAAATCCATATGGATCAATCCTCCCCCCTTAGGAATCAATGTTCTCCATTGCGTTGAGTTCCCCCATTAGATGAGGACATTTCTGATGAATTTGGCCTTGGGTGAGCCACTTGCCTTGGTGCAGGAGCTGCCCTGCTTTGACAACACAATAAAGTTGGATCCTTTGCTGGAGAGCACCCTTGACCTATGACGTAGCCCCCCTACCTCAACAAGGTCTGTGTGACCTCCCGGTCAATGTATCTTCAATGTCTTGAGCCAAAAGGGCTCTTCAACCCCCCTGCTGGAACCCCAAACAACCACATAACCCCTTTAATTTCTTTGTGCAGGTCTTGTAAAAACCTGCAAGCGCTTCTCTCTTTGGTGCCTTTCATTTTTCAAAGTTTAATGAAGTGTGGGCACTAGCTCCTTTCCTCCAAGTGACCTTGGGCTATAACCAGGTGCTTATTCGACAAGCACTTCGAAGATTCGGGCTCCGAGAGTTCTTAACACTCCACACACCTGATCCTCCGAACCCCGATTGACGAAACCCACAACAGAGGCAAGGGATCGATGATCCTTGCTTCAACGCTTCAGGAAAATACCCAACACACAATACTTCACAACATCTGCCTCTTTCCTTCTTGACCATATTGACGGTTGGCGCTACCCCTGCAGCCAATGGCTGTGATGCCCTCCGGAGTTTTGGCTTTCGAAAATTCCCCTTACTCCAGGCAACTATCCTCCCAAACTCTAAAATGGTGAAATTCCTTAATTGCTTGCCACGTCATCCTCTCGACCAACAGTCGAGATCCTCTCCTGGTGTTAGCTCTTCGGGAGCTCTGACGCTGTCTCTTCTGTGAAATAGGGATCCTTTGACACATATCCTCCGACGTGGACGATTAGGATCACTTCAGAAATTTGGCCTTCGGAGGTTTGTGCCTCCCCGCTCGATTTTCCTTTGGAGTACCTTTTCTCTAAAATGCATGATCTGGTGACACCTATCCAACCAGATCAACAACTGATATCGTTTCGTGATTTCAGGCTTCGAGGGTTTTTGAAGCTCCTTTTCTGCAAACTCCCAGAGTGCTTCAACTCCGAGGTTTCAGATCTGCTGCCACCTGTCTCCTCCTGACGATGGATGGTCCCAAGTAATTTGGGACTTTAGGACTTTGGTAGTCCTCGACCTTGTGCAATTAAAGAAAAGAGTTAAAGTTTGTGCACCTTACCCTGATCTGACGATTGTCGATCCAAAGCGCTCAGATCTAATCTCCTCTGTGCTCATTCCTCGTTGTCTGGACTCTGAAATGACGGTCCAGATCCTTCACAGTGCTCGATCCAATGGCCACTTTTGCTCCTCCTCCTGAGCTTATGATTTCTTCCCTAACTTGGGAAAATTTATAAGTGTCAAAGGTTGTGACCTTTGAGATTCGTCTTGCGATCTCGACTACTTCGAGTCTCAACTTTTTCTTTTCCTCCTGAGCTTTGGCAATGAGATTTGACCTTGGATCTGGCACACACTTGTGGTTTGCGTGCAAAATTGCACTACTCCTCCCGAGCTTCGAAACTTGTTCATCCTCCTAAGGGACTCAACTCTTCTACTTCCTCTAAGAGAAATTTTTGGTGCCCTCCTGGCAACCCAACTCTCTTCCTCATGATCTTGTAAAGTAAAATTACTTTACCTCTGGCGCACTCTTTGTGCTTGTCTGAATCTTCAGACTTTCTCAACACTTGTCTAACTGTTGGCCTAGTGCACTCCTTGCACAGGTCTTCCTTTAGAGTGTTCAACAACTTTGTGAGTGTCTTCCCCTTGACACTCTTTTCTCAGAACTCGAAATAGAGTTCACCTGTGCACACTTGCACTTGCTCAATTCCCTCCTGGTAGAGCTCTACATAATCTTCAGCAGTTATGTTTCTCTATGTTTCTTCTACACAGTCTCCCATCCAAGGTATTCAGTAACCTTGAGGCCCCTCTCTAAGTCTGTGATCCTTCCGGTGTTCCCTCTTGGCACGTTTTCCTCTGAATCCAAAACACATAATTTAGATGTGCACTCCTTGCGCTGGCTCACAGAGTCCTCAACACTCTATCATGCACTCCTTGCATTTATCCTCAAAGAACCCAGAATAAAATCAACAAACCCACAGACACATAGGGGAGTCTATCTATCACCCGCAGATGGAATCTAACATACATCTACATCATACATCCATAAGCACAAATGACATTCATAAACACATCAACACATACAAAAAGTTCATATGCAGGAAAAACTGCTTTTCTATTATCCCTGAATGTCTATACAGATGTTTACAAAGACTGCACTACAACAGAGTCTCAGTTATCTCCTCTCCTCTCTTGAGCTCTCTACTCTTTCATCTACCACATGCTAGATCTCCTTCTAGTGAATTTTTATACCAATATCTTTTACAAAAGAAGGGATCCTCGAGCTCTCCCTCCAACCCACCTACCCTCATTAATTACATTGAATTACATTCAATGGCCATCTAGTCTGAATCGGATCTAGATCTCATCAGCCTGTCAGCCATTAAAGGCAACTCTATCTACACCCTGTTAGCCATTAAAGGAGACTCTATTTACAACCTGTACTAAGGCATCGACTTTGCTCTTCCAGCCTTACAATATTTAATTGCATTAAAATTACATTTGAAATTTAAAAAATTAGGGAAAAATGAGAGGGTTGGCGCCTCTCCCCTCCTTGAATGCGCTTTGATGTGATGGAATGCTGGCACATTGCTGAGGTAGAGTGATTCTCTTGCATCAACTTGTTTATCCACAATATGATCACTGGATGCCTGTTGTATGCAGTCGGTGTTGAGCTCTATTGGTGTCAGTTATTCTGCTGTCTCTGAGGTTTCCAATAATGGTGGGAAATAAGGTCGAAGTAGATCCACGTTGAACACTGGGTGTAGGCCAAGGAAAGGAGGAATGTTGAGCTCAAAAGAATTATCACCCACAACATTGGTGATGGTGTACAACCCATAACGGAGTGGGCGAAGCTTCCGATGGGGTCTGGTAAGGCATTAATTCTGCAAATGCAACCAAACTTTGTCTCCCACCTGAAACTTATGTTGGACCCAGTGTTGATCATGGCACTGCTTATACTTGTCATTGGACTTCTGTAGAATATCCTGAACCTGTTGGTGGATGTGATGGATACGCTCAATGAACTGGGTGGCTTTGTCAGCTTTAGTTGGAGCAGTAGATGAGTCGGTCGGGGTGACTGCAAGGGGTAGTGCAACATCTATGGGACCCAATGGTTGGAATCCTAACCCCACCTGAAAGGGGTTGTGGCCAGTTGAGCTATGTAGTGATCGGTTGTAGCTATGTTGAACATAGGGAAGACTCTCATCCCATGTGCGAGGGTGCTTGGAATTATACATGCACAGGATATGCACGATCATTTGATTTACGACCTCAGTTTGGCCATCTGTTTGGGGGTGGAAGGTCATGGACTTATTGATCTTGGTGTCTAGCAGTGACCAGAGGCTCGACCAGAATGTGCTGAGAAATCAATTGTCCCGATATGAGACAATGGTTTGTGGGATTCCAAAATGTAACCAGACTCGTTCAAATAAGATCTTGGCAGTGGCCTCTATTGTGATTCTCTTCTTGCAGACGGTTAGAATTGCCATCTTAGAAAAGTTATCAAAAACCACAAAAACAGAGTCATTTCCCCACTTGGTGGACAAGAGGCCTGACCTGTAGTCCATGGAGATGGATTCCCATGGCCTGTCACGAGTAGGCAGAGGGGTGTACATGCCTTATTTCTTAGTGGTCTATTTGGCAATAATGCAGGCAGTGCAGGACTTGATATACTTTCCGACCTTCGATCGAAGTTTCGACCAGTAGAAATGTTTCTGTAGCATTGCCACTGTCTTTTTGACGCCGAAGTGTCCTACCATTTGACTGTAGCGGGCTTCCCATATCAGCTTCACTCGCTCACTTGATGGAATGTAGATATGGCCCAGACATCACAACAACCCATCCTGAATATGGAAATTAGTGACAACTGCATTTGCGCTCAACATTTGGTAGGTGGTGGTGAAGTCTGGGTCTGTCTCATAAAGTTGGGGACATCCAAAAGTCTCATGTCCACAAGAGTCTAGCACCATGGTGAGTTCCACAACTAGCGGTCTATTGAGGCAATCAATGACATGGTTGGTGCTTCCTATTTTATACTTGATGTTGAGGTGGAATTGCTGAAAGTATGTGGACCACTTCTAATGGTGGTCATTCTGCAATTTTCCTTGTGTCTGCATGAACTGCAATGGTTTATGATCAGTGTGGATGACTGTCCCCTTCCAAAAAAATTAATGTCTCCATTGGAGACAAGCTTGCACAATGGAGTACATTTCTTTGTCGTAAGTAGGGTACTTATGGACAACATATGATAGTGTCTCACTATGATAGGCCACGGGGTGGTCATGTTGAGTGAGAACAACACCCACAACATAGTCTGAAGCATCTGTCTCGATCTCAAAGCGTTGTTGCAGGTCTGATAGTTAAAGTACTATGGCTGAGCACAAGCGCTGCTTCAAATCATCAAACGCTTGTTGTTGGGACTGACCCCACACAAATTTCTCCTTACTACCACCCATGGTTACTTGGCTAAGGGCCCATGCAATATGGGAGAATCCCAACATGAACCTGCTATAGAAATTGGCAAGGCCCAAGAAGCACCAAATCTCAGTGAGTGTGGTTGGGGCTGGCCAGTCACGGATGACTTGGATCTTGGTTGGATCCACATGTACCCCATGCTAATCAACGATGTACCCCAGGTAATGGACCCTGTCCATGCCGAAGGAGTTTTTTTCCAAGTTGGCGTATAAATTGTTATGCCGCAGGGTGTCCAGAACTTGTTGAATATGCTGCAAGTGTTCTGCCCAAGTCTTGCTGTAAATGAGAATGTCATCCAGATACACCACTACAAAAGCATTGGTGAATGGTCACATGATATCATCCATTATCCTCATGAAAGTGGCTGGAGCATTTTTCAAGCCAAAGGGCATGACAAACCATTCGAAAAGACCTTCCTTTGACTTGACGGCAGTATTCCATACATCTATTTTTTCTATCAGGACCTAGTGGTAGCCAGACTTCAGATCAATCTTACTGAAGTGTTTGGCCCCTATGAGCTGATCAAGGAGGTCATCAATTTGGGGAATCAGGTACCAGTTTCTGACTGTGATTTTATTCAGAGCCCGATAATCAATGCAGAGTCACCAAGTTCCATCTTCTTCTGTACCAACATGATTGGGCTCCCGCAAGGTGATGAGTTGGGATAGATGTACCCCTTGTGGAGCAGTTCTTGGATCTGCCACTTGATCTCCTCATTTTATAACAGAGAGTGGCGATAAACTGGCCCATTGGGCAGCGATGCGCTGCAGGTCAAATCGATGGGGTGCTTGACCTGACAGTGCAGAGGTACCCTGGTAGGTGAGGAGAAGATATTTGAGTATGCTTCCATGACCTTATCCACTTGATTTTGTTGTGTAGAGAGGATGACTTTGGAGACCCTGGATGTGGCTGCGATCTTTTGCTCATTCCGAGAGTGAATCATGAAGAAGACAAACTTCCCCATCTGAGATATGACCTTCCTACATTGCTTGGCAGAGATCAAGGAAATAACACTAGGTGGGAATGGCTTCGATATCCTGTACAATTTCTTGTTCAACGTAATAATAAAACTGCGAGGCCTAGACTCATATATAACATGGTGTTTCCATAAATATGATTGGCCCAAAAGAACATTACAAACTTCGAGAGGGGTAACATCACACAATACCTCATCTTTGAAGGGATTGATGCCATATGAAAGGTGGTATTGTTGGTTGACACATATGTTTCTTCCTTGGAGGAGCCATCTGATGGTGTAGGGTTGTGGGTGCGGCGTTGTCGGTAGGGCAAGTCGCTTGACAACCTCTACTGAGATGAGGTTCTTCTGGATATTTCTATCAATGATGATGAGTAGTGGGGTACCCTTCACCCACATCTGTGAATGAAAAAGGCGCTCGCCTTCCTATGGCTCATTTGGTTCACCGGGCTGGAGATTGGTGGTAGAAACGGTAGTACTGGGTTCTACATCAATGATCCATCTCCCCCTTTCTAGTTTTGACTCAGATTCAAAACCCGCATTTGATTCAGAGGCTTTCACCTCAGCCACCAACGACTGCTTCGAGCAACAATCAACAATGTTATTCCAGGGGCTCTTATGGAAGCCGCACCACTTCCCGGTATCTTTCTTTGTCTTTCCGGTGTCCTTCTTTGCTTGCGGCCTGGACTGGTTGTCCCGAGGTAGTACTTCTTTGCTTTGTCCTTTGTTCTACTGGTTGGGGCTGCCCTTTCCTAGATTTTGCTGTGAGGGGTTCTTAGGCCCAAATTGCCGCGTCTTTTGTTTGAGCTTTTACTCGATTTTGACGACATATCGGTAGGATGTGCCCAAGGATGAAATGTCCAGAAACTCCATTTCAGCCTGGATATATCTATGCAGACCACCGCGATACTTGAGCACTAGATGTCGCTCAGAATATTTGATACCCAAATTGGTGTGCAAGGTATGGAAGATATTTGTGAACTCGGGCATTGCTTGTTCTCTTTCCTGCCACAATGTAGTCCATTTTGTATACAGGTCATCATAACTTCCAATAGCGTAGTATTATTCCTTAATATCATCCCTGAAGGACTCCCAGGTGACCGTGACTATAAATAATAAGGGTTCCTCTATTTCCTCCTGCTCACATAAATTTTCCCACCAATCTTTGACATGGGGAATGACTTTGAGGAGCGAAAAAGTAATCTTTTCTCTATTCGAGAAGTTATGGATAGAGAAATACACTTCTAGCAAATTCAACCATTTGTCTATAGAATCTGCATCTATTTGACCTTCAAATATAGGAATATCGAAGTTTATTTGTACCTTGAAGGGGGCGGTGCCTTTGTTTGAGGAAGATGCGTCGCCTGTTGGTAGCCGCCGAAGGATTTGCGCAAAACTATCCATCATCTCGTTCCTTTGTTGCGTGAGGGTTTCCTCGAGCAACATTTTGAAGGGATCTCCTTTCCCGTCGTCTTTCTTTTCTCCCACCATGAGAGGTCACTTGGGCATGCAAGATCTTTTTTCCTCAAGAGAAACAAGATCGAGACCCAATTATTTGTACCCTAACCTCATTGGGGACATGCATTAAGATCGATAAGGAGTAGATCGCTCTGATACTACTGATCCAAATTTTATTGGCAGAATGAAATGAATACAGATTATTACCAAAATATGCTTAACACAAAATAACATATATACAGTAAAACTGGTTTCTATTCAATAAGGAAATAAGCTGAAACTGTAAAATGCAACGGAAAACAAGCTGGCTAGAATGGTGGCGGCTTATCTCTGAGAACAGATGTGACGGTTGCGCTCATTTTCCAGAAGATGATTACAATGAGGCTCTCAAGGCCTTTTTACAATAAACAAGAATGTAAAAAACCCTAGACATCCAAACACCCAACCCTAGGAGATGAAGCACCAAAAGTCACGTGGGCCCCGTTTGGGTAAGTTAGTACATCAAATTCTCGGGGTCGTAACTTTTTCATACGATCTTTGTTTTAGGCGCACGATAGCCCATTGGAAAGATCTATCCAATGACTACACATTTGATTGCGACGAGCCCTAAAAATGTTGTTTAGGGCCTCAAAACGACGCCAGAAGTCAGGAACACGAAAACTAGGAAATATTGTCGAACTAGAAAGCTACCAAAATGAGCCAGTTGGAATAGGTGGGAGGCCACCGACATCCATCTGGATCATTAGATATCAAGTGGTTTTAGATCCACATATTTAGGATTAAGTTAATGGATTCTCTCATAGGCTATATATGTAATTGATGTTTGATTAATAATGTGATGGAGTGAGTGAGACAATTGGTCTCACGATTGTGTGTTCTCATTGATGTCTTTCTAATCTTTGTTAATCTTTTACTGGTATGTATAAGAAAGGAATTTATGCAAAGATATTGCTCCATCTAGTCGTTGAGAACATTTTTTGAATGCCTAGAGGCATATGACTATGAATTACGTTTTTATAATCAAAATTACATATTTTTTCCTTGGAAAAAAATAGCGACATTGGGTGCATGCGTTGTGAATAAACCCACCTGAAAAACAATTGTGACACAAAGATGGTTTATAAAGTGTTTCTCTCACCAAAGCCTTTTCCAACATAGATATTGGCTTTGGAGTGAAAGTTCCTGAGTTGATGTGATAACATCCTGTCTCACTTCAACACTAACATCAATGACAATTTTGGTGTCATGCATTTTGGATTGTCTTTGGTTTGTGGTGTTGTTATCAAATACAATATTTTGCTTGGTGTATCCCCATGTTGGGATTTTATTCGATGTTAATAATCCTCTTCTAAATTGTGTGTGTGTCTTGACATCAACATTAGGTATGTGTGCTGTGAATTATACTCTCACACCAAAATCTTTGCTAAATCGGACGTTGGCTTTGGGGTGTAAGTCACATGGTTGATGTGATAACATCCTCTCTGACTATGATACTAAAATTGTCGGCACAGTGGGTGTCATGCCTTATGGGTCATATTTGGCTTGTATTTTTTATCTATGTGATGTTATCGACTATCTCACCACAATGGCATATCCCTATGTTAGGATTTCATTCCACATTATATATTTGTTCTTATAAATTGTGTGTGTGTGTGTGTGTGTGTGTGTGTGTGTGTGTGTGTGTGTGTGTGTTAATGTTTCCATTGGGTGTTTGTGTTGTGAATAATCCCACACATATAACAATTACAAGATGAATATGATTTATAAAGTAATATTCGCACCAAAACTCTTGTCAAACTCAAAAAATTCTTTAAATGCAGGTCCCTGGGTAGATGTGATATCATCCACCCTCATTCAGGTACTAACATTATTGGTGGTTTTGTTGCCGTGCATTATATATCATCTTTGGTTTTTAACTTGAGATTATTATTTGTGTGATGTTACAATTTTATCTTAATACAATGGCATACTCTATATCAAAATTTCATTTCACATTAATCCTCTTCTTTATTTTCTTTTTTGTCATAATAAAAAATCATAGATATTATAAAAAAATCTTTAAAATAACAATCCTTTAAAAAAATTAGTTAATTTAATTTATATCTCCATAAATTGATCTAACCTAGAACTGCTTTTGCTCGGCTAAGAACTCATCTTCCTTGGATGCGAGGAAACATGTTAACGACCCAAGACCTAGAGGCATCTAATAGGATTGAGAGTATGCCCCCTTACAAACCACTAGTGGGTTATTCCACGTGGAATGGTTTTCCTTGAATAGCGGTGATGAGTCATCCTACATTTGCGGATAGAAACCAATGATGGTTGTCCCCACTGTTGGTTGACATGTTGAGTTATAATAGGTTTTTCCATTGTGGAAAAAAAAATCTCCATAAATTAATATATAGAGAGTACAAATCACCCTAAAGCAACCTTACATCCAAACTTGAGAAACAATAAATGCACATTATATGCTTAAGCGTGATATGCGAACAATTTTTTTAATTGTAAAGGAAAGTCACTTGAAGCATTTGATTTAAGTGTATGGCCATAACATACCAAAATTATTGTCAATGGTAACATAACCCTTACTTTCATAAGCAATAAACATGTCAAATCTAGCACAATGTGATTTAGCACTCAATCATGAACATTATATATTGTGGAAATACCTTTGAGTTGGGTTATGAAATGAAAAGAGTGAGGGTTGTACACTAGCTCACTTTCTCACAGGGAATACACACATTAATATCATAGGCTCTGAGCTAGACATTCAATTTAGTAAAAAATAGACACAAATCCCTTGTTGACCATGTTAGTGCAACTTCAAGTTAAATCCACTTCTATCAATAATGTATCTTCTCCTAGATCAAGACTCAAACAAAATATTTTATCCTTTAAGCAACAATGTCCTTCCCATGCTCCCATACAACTGTTGAAATTCTCCATTATCATCCCATAATCAACGTGAAAAAAATCATTGCATGAATTCCAACCCAAGGTAAGTCATGATAAGCCCTCCTAGTCTCCAATGGAGGTAAATATGTGTTAGGGTCCTACCCTAACACCTTATGTATATAGATAGGTTGTTATGCATGGAGACCATCTATAGTAAATAAGGCCCATGTAGTAGTGTGAAAGCAGTAATTGTAAGAAGGCTTACTAGAAGGTTTCTTCTTTAGAATGTTCCTAGGAGGCAGATTGATCTAGATTATGTTGAGAACGAAATGAAGGAAGAGATATAACAAGGAAATATGCAGAGATATTGCAAGAAACACATAGATACATTAATACACAATTTCTATTAATGAATGAAATGTATAGGAACTGTAAATGCAGAGAGAACTAAACTCGCTAGAATGGTGGTAGCGTATCTATGAGGAGAGATGTGATAGCTACGTGCATTCACAAGATGTTTACAACGAGGCTCCCAAGGAATTTTAAACATAAAGCATAAATGAGAAAACCCTAAACATCCAAAACCCTAACCCTGGAAGATGAAACACCAAAAGGTTTGTGGGCCCCAATTGGGTAGTTGATACGTCAACTTCCCTAGGGAGAAACTTTTGCATATGATCTTTGTTTGGGGTGCTCGATACCTTGTCAAAAAGGTCTAGCCGGGGAGTGCACATTTTGAACGACCAAATACATGCCAATAGCCATCTATTGAGCATTGCCACGTAAAAAAAAATGTCGTTTAGGGCATCAAAACGACCTCGTAAGTTTAGGACCTGAAAAACCGTAGAAAAATTGTAAAGGTGGAAAACTATGTTTTGAGCCAATGGAATAGGTGGGTGGCCACCGATCCACCTGGATCACAAATAGAACTATATAAATAATTAAAAGCAATGTAATGAGATGTCTTGTGAAGAATATTTTAATCGAAGCTCTACTCATTGGAGTTTGCCCTTCAAAGAGGCAAGTGAACATTGCTCTTGTCAATAAAGGTATAACATTTTGTGGTATTATGGTTCTTTTATTGCCTATTGTTGCTGTAATATGCCATTTCTATAATTAATATTGGTAAATTCTATTATTTTTTCTTTTCATCTTCCAATTTACTAATAAACAACACCACAAGTGGTATTAGAGCACTTTCCCAAGCCAATATTTTAGAGAATTATTTTTAGGATAGAGACGTATTTTGATGTTTATAAATAACACAGTGATCTATCGTTCAATGGGTAAATCTACATTAGGGGAAGAATACATGCAAGAGATACAAACAATTCCATCTAGTTGGACACCCTTGTAACCCATATTGGTGCCCCTTCAAGTAGTACTGCATCGAACAACCCTTGTATATGAAATTTCACTTCTGCATACCCTAGAGTATGTCTGAAGCCCCCTAGGCCATCTAAAACCATATTTATATAAGTCGATCAACTATCTTATTGCTATAGTGCACCGAGAACAACACTCAAGAAGATTAGTGTCTAGTAGCTGGGAAATCGATTAGTACAACTAAGGGTACGGTTAAGCCTCCTTAGTTGGTGCCCTAAGAAATTGTGTCGAGTACTATTGTTGGACCTTGCACGTATATCAAAGAGATATAACACCTAGAACTCCCTTGCCCTCAAGACCCTCAAAAACATACTCCATGCTACCATTCCACAAAACTCCTACATTAATAACAATATTAAGAATTTGTGAATTCTACAACTAGGCACCCTATTCCCTATTCCATGCTCCCAATACATGAAATTACTACATAAACTACAATATTGAGAATTTTATTAGCATAGTAATATTTAAGAAGGAGTATAACTCCACAGGATTAAAAAAAAAACCTGGGTCCTACCCATACCATTATTTGATACTTGTCTCAACAAAATCCTTGTGTTGAGTTGATTGTTATGGTACCACTCTTTAGTAAGTATTTTGGTGCACCTGCTCACCCCACTACGAGGCAACTATCTCAACAAACCCAGAACACAATGTTGATCACCTTGGTACCACTCTCTAGTAACCTTTTTCTCGTGGACCCACATCTCTATGTCTACATGAGGTGCAAAGCTAGCCACCAAATTCTCTTCCTTAGAAACCTAGTGTGATGAGTTGCAACACAAAATAGATAGCAACCACTCCTTTACCCAACAAAATGTTGATGCCACCAATGACAAGCTTGCCAAACTCGAGTCCCTTCTAGACTAGTTGTCCAAATTCATGGCATTACAAACTCACTCCACAAGTTATCAGTGGCAGGACTAGTTGTCCCAAAAGAAAGGAGTTGAATCATCCAATCCCATTGGGCCTCACTCTACCCCACTTGTTTCATGACTTATGATTCAAATGTGGCACAAATTCCCTAAAATGGATCTCAACAAAATTGATGGATCTGACCCCACAAGTTGGGTCACTGTAATACCCCTCTTTCCCCCAGTTTGTAAATATAACTATAACTGGCCAAGAGACTATGGCGAACTAAATATGTGTGAATGTTTGATTTGATGAACCTTTGTATAAAAGGGTCAATGCATGGATTTTCTGTTATGAATAGAAATTGGATATGTGTTGCACAACTACTGANCCAAGATAGACCATGGATGATATGAGAGAGATGGTGAGGGGAAACCAAGAATGGTTGAGATGACCCTCATCAGACCAGTACCTACTGGGTGTAATTACTCAACAATCCTCTGACCCATAAATGAATTACCAGTCAAGATGGTAGTTGGAAGGTCATCCTCAAGAGGTAATGAGGAGATGGGGCAGGGTAACCATCTGTAAGGCTTCTAGTCCTGACCACGAATTGGGATTCAGACCCATGAAACATGGTTGAGGAAGGCAATAAAGGAGGTAATTCGGGGGACAAAGACAAATATGAAAGATAGCAGAGTAGAGATAACAATCTTGAGAAGAGAGGATAAACATGTTTTCGACTTTGGAATAGAGATAAAAACTGAGAAGCAAGCTCGTCTTTGGCTGAAAAAAGAATTGGGTAGGGTTTGGCTACAAGCTGATAAACTTGGCTGATGAGTGACTACAGAAGTACTCGTGTAGACCTCCTTTCTTGGAGAAGAGAAAACTGGTTGCCAATTTCCTATGGGAGGAGGAGAGTAACCTCCGTCCCCGACTGTCATGGAGCAAGGAGAAATAATCTCTCTCAGAGCATCATGGTCTAGCTCAGGGGTGGCCAGTGGTAAATTCGTTAGGAGTGGTTGTGCCTATGGTTGGGAGGAAACATGTACCCCTTTCAACAGTTGCTTCACATTCTCCATTTCTGATAAGTATTATCATACTCTGTGTATATATATTGGATGCGATGAGGGAATTCATGTGTTTATGGTTAAGTATTTCAGTATTTGAACAATTATTAGAAATTATCATTTGATTTTGTAAACTACTATATCTACATGATATTTGATTTATCTCATTTTAGCTGCTAGAGAGTCATGGGATCTGAATCCGCAGGAGAGTCGAGGTAGGATTGACTGAAACGTCTCAGTCCTACCGACCCTTTGAAGTTTACCTTAGCGGGAATGTCAAGTTCAAATTGAAGGGAGAAGGGCATTTCCTTTAGATTATCCACCCATCTGACTGAGGGCTCATGCCCATGTCCTTAACCCATTTGCTACTAAAAATATTAATGATTAGCCCATAATATTTCCCAAAGGACCCATGAGACCAGGGCCTGGGAACCTTGTGCTATTCCGAAAGGAGCTAGCTCTTTCGGCTTCAGGACTTCAAGACTTATGACTCCATAATCCTAAAAAACACCCAAAGGCCGAAGTCGTGAATTAATGGGGACTGTTGATTTGGGGATCCAGTGGAGATCCCTCTCAACCATTATATCAAGCTTAGGAAGGGTAGCGTTAAGTGCTTCGATGAGGTTCCACTTTGGGGGAATAGGAGTGGTCTAGCGCCGAAACTCCCGAATGTCAGAGTCACGAGGTAACCTGGACCATTGAAAGTGGAGGGACATGTTTCCACAAATCAATGACTATCTGGAAGTTCAGGTATTCAATGGTACAAGGACGCACGAGTTCCTAGGATCTCTACAAGCCAGAGTAAATCCTGGTCATGAATGCTAGGTACACGTGGTGATAGATTAGGCATGGTCCGGAGAGGAAGCCGAAATATACACGCCAAACTCTTGAATTCTGAACTTCCAAAGCGACGTGGACCATCGATCTTCGGATCCTTCGAGATCTCCCTCAGTCGTCGATCTAAGGAATCCACCCTTGACTACCCAATCAACCGAGAACTCATCATGGAGTGACACGTGGCCCCTGTCTAAGGTTGTCCATCGAATTAGATTCGTTGGATGAGAGGGTACGTGGCAAGAGATCATATAGTCCAGAGACTTAGTACTTCAAAGGAACCTGGCCAATAATCTATAGAGTGTGAAAACCTCTAAAGTCGTGAACGCCGAAATGAATCTCGACCCTTGGTAGGATGAGGACACTTGGCACCAGATTAGAGAATCTGGAGACTTGGCTCTTCGGGAATTCACGACGTGAGGAGTTGGTAAGCTTTGAATTCTGGAGCCATGAAGTAACAAGAGCTGTAGATTTATGGATCCACGTGGACTCTTACTGACCATGAGATCAAAGGGCTGGGCAGTTATTTGTCCAAGATGACGTGGTATGATGATGTCATTCGATGTGACATGGACCCACATTACGCGTGCCACATGTCACATAGATATGAACGATTCACAGACCCCTTATGAATATTATATCATGACATGTGTTACCCCTTAATGAGGACACATGTCACCGCTGGCCCTTGGAACGTGTCAGCTTCTGGTTCATGCCCTCCTGGACAACGTGGTTGGTGACGTGTTTGGGATTCCGTGAGTCTGGATAACTTCGGGAGATCGAAAGATTTGGGTGAAGTATAGTAAAGGGATGTTCAACGAAGTTCGTCGATCACCGAATGTTGAACATATAACAATGATCGTCGAAATTCCGAAAGCATAGGACATCGACCACCGATTGTTGAACGCTGAAATAGGGACGTTCAACGTAAAACATCGAATTCCAAATGGATAAGGCCATGTGGTGATATTTTGGGACTTCGAGGATTAGGAAAAAGGAGTGTATAGCGCTGAATGTCGAAGACCCCAAATAACAACGCCCGGGTAACTTCGGTAGGTCATAACTTGCAAACTAGAGCTTGGATTTAAGTGTGGTGGAAACCGTTAGAATGTTCATGACGAGAAATAACCAATGAAGATCCCAGAATTAGGATTTGAGATAGTTAGGAAGAACAAAAATTTGATGCCCTATCCCTAGAAAGGGTATTTAGGGGTCGAGTGTGTTACAAATTGGTATCAGAGCATGGCAACAACACTTGGCCTACTTGGGCTCATGCACGAGTCACATAAAAATATTATTGGAGAAATTTGTGGGGTAACACCCTACCTCACCCCCTTCTATAAGAAACTTGTCTGAATCTCTACTTAAGAGAGGAAAAAAACCTTCCATTGTTCATAGATTTTTTGGAAATCTGCACTGTATGTTGCTGATGTTTCCAAATAAAGAAGTTGAATTCACTTTGCAATGATGTGTGTTGTTCATAAATTGGTAGATTAATAACTAATTTTTTTTTTTTCTATCAACACTCAAGTAGTTAGTGAAGAACAAAGAAAACTACAATGTAAGGGGTGGTGACACACCATGAGTTGGGGGAGAGCTTCCACAATAGAGAGGAAGAATATCATGAAAGGAGGGCGGTGGAAACCCCTCCAGATTTGGCCGAAACTGTAAGAAGCCTCATGGCAGGATTACAAAGTTATAAGGCTGACAATGAAAGGCTAATCAAGGAGCATGAAAGGCAGACTGAAATTAATGCAGTCCTACTGCAAAGTCTATCAGATATACAAAGGCAACTGCAACATGGTCCAACTGCCAGTCATGTGAACATGGATCATACTAAGAAAACTCCAAGTCCAACTGAGATACAAAATAATGGTCTAGAAAGTGGCCACACCAGGAGGAGTACCTCAAGGAAGGCCCAATGTGGATCCAAGAGACACTCAATGGAAGATTCCTCTGGCGAGGACACTAACAACTCTAAGGAATCTTCCAGGGGAAAAACTTGTTCCCATTCCCAGATGAAAAGAAAGAATAGGAAACCTTCCAAGAGTCACGACCCTGAAGAATTCAAGAAAGCCAAACCACCCACCTTCAATGGAGAGATTGAGAAGGGGGAAGAAGCAGAAGTTTGGCTACTCGACTTGAAGAAGTACTTCAGAGTTCACGACTACTCTGAAAACTTAAAGGCTCAGATAACGATTTTCAACCCGAACGGGAAAGCTTCCATTTGGTGGGAGAACCTTGGGAATGTGAAAGGAATCCATGAGAAGGACTTGTCATGGAAACAATTTGAGAAATACTTCAAGAATACGTACTTGTCAGAAAAGTAATTTGATGGGAAGACCAAGGATTTCTATGAACTCAAGCTGGGACAACTCACCATAGATGAATATATCAACAAATTCCTTGAGATGATGAGTTATGTGCCCTACATAAAGGATGGAAAAGTAAAGTTGCAACGATTTATTAGTGGATTACCTCAGTCCCAACGAGATAGAATTGAGTTTGATGCGCCAAAGACTTTAGAAGATACTCTTCGAAAAGCAATGTATTGCTATGAGAAATTCAAGAATAAGACATAACCCCATGAAGACTAGAAGAAGAAAAACAATTTGGGATTCAAGAAGAAGGTGTTTGAATCCTTGAGATTTAAGAACCATGGTAAGAGCTCTAGGATGAGCCTTCCTGCCAGAAGTGTGTATCAACAAAATTTTCCATCCCAGAGTGGAAATAAACTATTCAGAGCAGCTCCAAGTAAGATTGATAACACGAAGAGTGAACCCTTGAAATGTTGGGGTTGTGGAGAGGAACATCTGTTGAGGGACTGTCCGCATAGGAAACAAAAAAATGGGAGGGTCTACAACATCCAAGAGGCTACCACAGTCAATGATGTGGCTAGGAGCATGCCACAAATTTATGCAACCTTGGATAATATACAAGCTAACCACCAAGCTTCAGTGGTGGAGATGGAAGGTGTTAGCACTATAGGTCACACCTAGACTGTTGTAGATGTAAACCTAGTAGCCATCATAATGTAAATAGTAAAATCAAGTTTATGGTTGGTGGATTAGTAATAAAGATAAATAAAAAGGGCAACAAACTGTCTACAGAGGCATTCCATTGGGCATGGAGTCATAACATCCTGCAGATTGAAGACATTTGAGTTGCACATCAGACAAAGCTTACATATTATGAAGGTAGAAGAATGGAGAAGAAAAAAAAGAAAACAGAAAGTTCACAAAACATAGATCCTCTCCGTCGAATGGACTAAAGAATACCTGAACAAAACAATAATTAAAAGGGAATCTCTGCAAATCCTTTGTAGCTCATGAATCTCCTAATCACAAGAAACCATGACCTTCATAGTCTGCAATTTTATTCAAGTGATATGAAGGAGAAATAAATACAAACAAAACATGCCAATAAGACAACTCTCATGAATCCTCAATGACAGAAATGTATTAACAATAACATTCCCTCAGGCTTACAGTTACACACAGATAAACTGCCCCTACAACTCTCTCCTCTCTTGGATCATGAATCCAACCCTTTTCACATAAAAAAACCTTTCATTTATAGTGAATAATATCTATATACCCTAAGGAGGTTGAAACCAAGGAGTTACATAGGATCCTCCTCCATTTAGGAGTCTTGTTACAAAAGATTCCAACAAAAGCCTAACAAATTCCTATTTTTTAGGGATTTTGTCTATAATGATAAATGCCTTTTGAAACAGGTCATTCTGATTGATATGGATCTGGAACACATGTACCTCATGTTCAACTAACCCCTATGAGACCATTCGAACCTTCCTTGATAGGTGGCAACCTCCAAACAAGGTGAATATCCAACAACTATGCAAAACAGAGAGTTTGCAATGCCAATTTGTAACACACCGATGTTTTAATTTTATCTCTCAAATGCCAAACCGGGTCAGGATGAAATTTGGTTAGCAAGTCAACAAGGCTATAATTATCCTACACAATTTTTTTCAGAGAAACCCACATCACCATTTTAGAGTTATGATCAAATGGGTTCGCAACACCCCTGTTTGTCAGTTCACAACACTAATTTCAAGAATTTTACCAAACCCCCTCCTCAGCCTTTCAAAATGGTATGAAAAAATTCATAGAGTACATGATAGCTCCGAGGTTACTGTCGATGTTGATAATTCCAAACTTAAGTGCCTACAACCTATCCAAGCTACAACCCTCTCTTTCCTCCAGTTCGTAGCGCCTTATGTGTTGACATCTGGCTCCACAGGGGATGACATGCTCCGTGTGAGCTTCCAAGAACATGCAGTTCCAGTGCCTTATGCATTCCATATTTGCAATATGCACTCTGTCTATGCCTTGAGAGTTGTTCATTCCTTGAGAGCACCTCTAATCATTTATTGAAAACTTAAAAACAAACAAGCTGAAAACTGCAAACCAAATCCGAACTAGAAAGCAAAGGTCATGAAGTGAGCTTATTTATGTACACTACCTACTTCTAACCTGATCTCTGAGATGCTTGATCAGGTGACATAAAAACTTCAATGCATCCATGTAAGGACCTTGTCTACTGATTGGATTCCTTGCATAAACCTGCTTAATGGCAATTCATATTGAAAATTAAATCCACTTTGAAAACTCATCCACTTTGAAGAACCAATTCCATTGTCTGATTGTAGGTAACTCATAAAGGTCCCTTTCTATGATGTTTCCAACATAAATGCAAAAGGATCTTGAAGCCTATGTGTGAATATCACTTGTTGATCGATAAAAAGGAAAGGACAACGTGCATCTATAGTTCCTTCCTGTTCACAAGTATAGAGAAACATACAAGTTTCTTTCTTCACTATATCTTTTTCTTCAAATGCTGATTTTTCTTGTTCTAAGTTTTCAAATGAAAGATCATGCTCATAAGAAAAGGAAACAGTTTGATTATTTTCCTTATCATGCATTTCAACCTCAATAAAATTCTCCATATAAAGTACCATAGAATTACTACGAACATGGAAAAGTTGCTGTTGACTTATAATGTTATCCTTCTGTTCCAAAAAACTTGTGTGATTTTGTAGCTTAACTCTTTCTGCTCTATAAGCAACTTCAAAATTTTCTTTCAAAATCTTAAATGAAGAAAAGCATAAGGGAAATGACTTACCTCCAACTAAGTCACAATTTTCCCTATGATAGAGGTCATAACTGTCATAAATGGGCGGAATGTTTTTATAAGACTGTTGAAAAGAATCATTTTTTGGATGAAAGGATATTTCTGATATTTTTTGGAAATCAACCTCATCATAGTTATTGTAATAATCATATACAGGTAAACAAAAGTCTTCCCGAATATCATAATTAACAAAATTAGAGACAACATCTTGCTTCTCAACAGGCTTCTCTACTAAATCCTCCTCATGACATCCTTCTTGTTCATGTTCACTATCAACTATGTCTGCATTCCACTCCTCATCCTTAACTTGATCTGAAAAGTTTCCACGGGCTTTGAGATTGTCGTCAACCTCTTGAGCATCAATGACCATTTGCTGCAAGGTAACATAGCTCCTCTCTAAGAGAAGAAGAGAAAAATATGGATGAAGAGTCGTTACATAACACAATCTAGCAACAACTTTAGGAGGTCGGATATCTAAAGGCATGCTGCAATAAAAACTATAAAATCTCTTGTTGAAAATGACAAGAGCTTCATCTTCCCCTCTTTTCAAATTATAAAAATCAGCTAAGTACTGGTCAAGAGATTTGTTCTCTCCCCAATACCTTGAAAATTCACCACATAACTCAGCCCATGAACCAATGTAACCGACCTATAGGTTTTTAAACCACAAACCAACATTTCCAACCAAAGATTTGACAAATAACCTCATAACAACATCCTCATGCATGATTTCCAAATTGTCAATGACATTCTGAAAAGCTCCTGAATGTTTCTCATCTATAATATGATCTTCTCCAACAAAAAGAGGCATATATTCAAAAAAATTGGGAGGGTAAGGATGAAGAGTAGATGGCATCTTTAAAGGTTTGAACATTTTTTCTCCTTTTCTAGACTGAACATCAGTAGGCTGAAAGTGAGGTTCAATGGATTGATTGCAAATTCCAGCAGTGGTGGTAGAAGATGGTACTATGATAAGAGAAGATGTTGAATCAATTGTATCATTCACATGGTTACATGGCTGATCATGTTTAGGAAGGATTTGAATACAAACATTGTTCTCATATGTTTCAGATGAAGGATTAGGGTCAACATCAACTATGTAAGAAGAATGAAAATATTCTTCTTTCAAAGAGGGATATACAGTAGTGGGCTTATGGTCATCGGAGTAAACAAATCAAAGGATAATTCTCCCGATATATGAAGGAAAGGATAGGAAATAACTAATAAAAAAGAACATGAGCTCTTGAAGGAAACCAATATCTTGATACCTGGACTTCCTGTGTCTTCCTCCCATTTTCTGTTTGAGCTCGTTCCTTAGTGGAGTCATGTAACTTGATTTGAATCACCAATAAGTTCTTCAAATGTGTGGAGTCACCATGGTGAAAAAAAAATTGCAATCTTGTCTATCACCAATCCTTTCTCACCATCAAGAACTGGTAGAAATCTGTGTCGTACAACCCAGGGAAGATATTCAACTTCGTCCTCGACAATGATGCCAAAAATGTTAGCACTAGAGGTCACACATAGACTGTTGTAGGTGTAAGCCTAGTACCCACCATAATGTAAATAATAAAATCAAGTTTATGGTTAGTGGATCAGTAATTAACATAAAGAAAAAGGGAAACAAACTGTCTGTAGAGGCATTCCATTGGGCATGGAGTCATAACATCCTGCAGATTGACGGCATTTGAGCTACACATCAGACAAAGCTTATATACTATCAAGGTAGAAGAATGGAGAGGAAAAAACATAAATCAAAAATTTCACAAAACAAATATCCTCTCTGTCGAATGGACTGAAGAATACTTGAACAAAACAATAATTAAAAGGCAATCTCTGCAAATCCTTTGTAGCTCATGAATCTCTTAATCACAGGAAACCATGACCTTCATAGTCTGCAATTTTATTCAAGTGAGATGAAAGAGAAATAAATACAAACAAAACATGTTGATCAAACAACTCTAATGAATCCTCAATGGAAGAAATGTATTAACAATAACATTCCCTCAGGCTTACAGTCAGACACAGATAAACTGCCCCTACAACTCTCTCCTCTCTTGGATCATGAATCCAACCATTTTCACATCAAAAACCCTTTCATTTATAATGAATAATCTCTATCTACCCTAAGGAGGTCGAAACCAAGGAGTCACATAGGATCCTCCTCCATTTAGGAGTCTTGTTACAAAAGATTCCAACAAAATCCTAACAAATTCCTATTTTTTGGGGATTTTGTCTATAATGATAAATGCCTTTTGAAATAGGTCATTCTCATTGATATGGAGATGGAACACATGTCCCTCTTGTCCAACTAACTCCTAGGAGACCATCCGAACCTTCCTTGATAGGTGGCAACCTCCAAACAAGGCGAATATCCAACAACTATTCAAAATAGAGAGTTTGCAACACCAATTTGCAGTGCATTGGTGTTTTAATTTTATCTCTCAAATTCCAAACTGGGTCAGGCTGAAATTTGGTTAGAAAGTCAACATGGCTATAGTTCTCCTCCATGAAAAATTTCAGAGAAACCCACGTCACCTTTTTAGAGTTATGATCAAATATTTAGAAGCAACTCCTACAGGAAATGAGTTCGCAACGCCCTTGTCTGTCAGTTCGTAGCGCCAATTTCAATAATTTTACCAAACCCCCTCCTCAACCTTTCAAAATGGTATGAAAAACTTCATAGAGTACATGGTATCTCTGAGGCTACTGTGGATGTTGATAAGTCTGAATGTAAGTGCCTGCAACCTATCCAAGCTACAACCCTCTCTTTTCTCCAGTTCACAATGCCTTATGTGTTAACAAAAGGTACGATTTCCAACCATCATGTTTCCTTTTTAATTGACCCTGGTTCTAATTTGAGTTATGCTGCCCCTCAAATTGTTGAGAAATGTAAATTTCAACAATTTAAACATGTTAAATCATGGCTGGTACAACTAGCCACTGGAACCAAAAGAAAAGTAACAGAGGTCATACCAGCATGCCAATTTGTTATAAGTGGGTTTCCCACCCAAGCGAACCTAAACATACTTCCTCTAGGATCTTATGACCTGTTGATTGGCATGGACTGGTTGGCTGCCCACAAAGTCAAGTTGGACTATTACAGTAAAACTTTGGAGTGTGAAAATGAAGAAGGAAGAAGGGTAACCCTACAAGGGATTCAAAATCCTGTCTCAGTGAGACAAATATCATCCCTCCAAGTGAAGAAGTATTACAAAAAGGGATGTCCCTTGTATGTAATACAAGTACTAAACTATGTTGAGAATGAAAAACTCAGCCTAGAGAACTATCCCATATTAAGAGAATATAAAGATGTATTCCCAGAAGAGGTGCTAGGTCTACCTCCAAGAAGGGATATGGACTTTTCAATAGAACTTATACTAGGAGTGGTGCCAATGTCTAGAATGCCCTATAAAATGAGTACACCAGAGCTAGTTGAGCTCAAATTGCAGCTTAAGGAGATGTGGGACAAAGGATACATTTGGCCTAGTGTGTCCCCATGGGGAGCACCAACCTTGTTTGTGAAAAAGAAAGATGACACACTTAGATTGTGGATAGATTATAGAAAACTCAATAACATGATCATCGAGAATACGTATCCCTTACCCATGATCGATGACTTGTTTGACCAATTAAGGGGTGCTACAATATTCTCTAAGATTGAGTTGAGGTATGGATACCATTAGGTCCGAATTAAAGATGAAGACATCCACAAGACAACCTTTAGGACAAGATATGGTCACTATGAATTTGTGGTGGTGCCATTTGGGCTTACCAATGCATCAACTACTTTTATGTGCTTAATGAATAACATATTCAAAAAGTTCTTGGATAGGTTTGTGTTGGTTTTCTTTGATGATATTCTAGTCTATTCCAAGAATAGGGAAGAGCATGAAGAACATCTCAAGCTAGTACCCCAAGTACTAAGAGAGCATCGACTCTATGCTAAGCTTAGTAAGTGTGACTTTTTCTAGAAACAAGTCCATTACTTAGGCCATGTTATATATGAAGAAGGAGTGGAAGTTGATCATGACAAGATTAAAGCCATCATGGATTGACCTTCCCAAAAGGATGTATTTGATATCAATCCTTTATGGGCCTAGCAGGATACTATAGGAGGCTCATAAAGGGATTCTCCAAGATTGGTTTCCCAATCACGTCCCTTTAGAAAAAAAGGGGGTTAAATTTGTTTGGAAATCAGAATGTGAAGAAAGGTTTTGATAGCTGGAATACCTTCTAACCAATGCGCCTATAATGAATATTGCAAACCTAAACAAGTACTTCCTTGTGTGTACATATCCCTGCAAGGAAGGGCTCGGAGGAGTCCTTATGTAAGAAGGACATGTGATTTGCTACGAATCCATAAAATTGAATGAGCATGAAGTCAATTATGCAACCCACGATATGGAATTGGCTGCCATAGTGCATGCTTTAAAAATGTGGAGGCATTACCTCTTAGGTAGAAGATTTATACTTATGACAGACCATAGTGGATTGAGGTATTTGTTTGATCAACCAAAACTAATGTAAGACAAACTAGGTGGATGTCTCTCCTTAGTGAGTTTGATTTTGAAATCAAACATATCAAAGGAAAGGAGAATATGTTGGTTGATTCCCTTTGTAGAAGTATGAAATTGGTTCACTTGGAAGCTGTAAGCGCCAATGAATCAGACATCAAAGAAAGAGCCAAAAGTGCACAAGAAACAGATGCATTTTTCAAGACTGTGACATCATACCTAAAGAAACAACCCACATGGATGAAGTAAGAAGGTTATCAGATGCTTAATGATGGCCTGCTGAATTACAAGGGCAGATTGTATATTCCAAATTGCAACGACTTGAAGAGGTTCATAATGGATGAAATACACAAAAGACCATATACTGGTCATCCTGGCTATCAGAAAATGATCATGACCACTAGCAAACTATTTTATTGGCCTGTGCTGAAAAAGTACATAGCTAATTACTTAGCTAAGTGTCTAGAATGTTAGCAAGTCAAGGCAGAGCACTGATCCGTCAGATCTTTTAATGACTTATGGTTGAGTTTTAATTTTGCATGCGTTAATTAACCATTTGAGAAAACTTAGTGAAAGAATGAGGAAAGAAGAGGCATTATGACAGTCATATACACATTGCAGATCTGAAATGAAATAAAAGACAACAAACCATAACACGCAGATTGATAACGGAGTTCGACACAACTTTGCCTACGTCTCCGAGCCTTTTTCTCTGTGGGGGAGGCTTCTTTATTTATGTTAAAATGCTCAAAAGTACATCTCTGCAATGCCAAATGGCTACAAGACTGATCTGGTCATGTTCTTCCAGATCTCTAGAACCATGCAAAGAAAATGACACACAAAATGGACGTCCGGAGCTCCCAGAAATGATCCGACAACGTCTCCTCCTCAAAAGCTTCTCTGTCTCAAAATGGCTTTGGCTTGGCTTCTCCTCAGCATTATTCTGCTCTGAATGCCCCCTAATGCTGTCCCCTGGCCTCAAACATGCCTTGGTTATATAGCTGGGAAGTTGGTTGCTCATCTCCAACTTCCTCCAAGAAGTTAGGCTCCAAAACTACCCAATAACTCCCCAAAATGGAGTAAATACATTAAAAATGGGCTTAATTAATAACTAAAACTCAAAAATCAGTTAAAAAACCCACTTTTAACTATATTATAGTTGAAATTCGGGCCTAGCCCCCGAGCCTTGGGCGCGCCCCCTTTTGGAATGGTCATATGGTCTTCATAGGGCCAAGCGCTAGCCCTTGGGCTATGCGCTGGCTCCCTCTGCACTCGGCTCTAAACTCCTGGTCACATTGTGTTCGCATAGGACCCTCGGGCTATCGGTTATAACCATGCCCCCAACCGTCCGACAAAGTTCCTAGTCATATGGCGACGGTTCCGTGTTGGTGCGGGGTCCAGGGGCTAAGCCCTACCCAAACCTCCCATCGAAAACCCTGCTGCGCTCGTGGTTCCAAGGGGTGGTCACATGTATGTCGAGGGCTGGGGCCTAGGCCCTGACCCTTTTTCCACCGAACCAAACTCTTAAAGAAACACAAATACACAATCCACCGTTTGATTAACAAGCACCAATGCGTGGCGCAATGGTCACGGGGACTTTGTTAAATCGCTGCCAAAGGGGGAGGTCACCGGTTCGAATCTGGTCGACTACACAAACTTTTAATCAAACCAAAACCAATAGCCAATAAAGGGGTGCCACGTGGCAACCCATGACTGGGCCACGTGGCACCTTAACCACCAACCAAAACATGCCATGTATCAGTCGTTGATTGGACCACATGCTGCTACCTGTCGATTACTGTACTGCTTCGTCACCTGCCGCGTCAGCCCGGTCGTACCGCTCTGTCAGCCTGTCACGTCAGCTGCTGATGTCACCCGTGCCATGTGTCACCCTTACAGTGGTGACACGTGTCACCTCGAGATAGGTCCAGCCGTATGCCCAAATGTCCAAAACTTCCTGCCACATGTCACTTCCTGGAGCCGCCACGTGTAACCGTCCAGAATTGCCACGTCAGCTGTACGGACCTGCCACGTCAGCGTCTGTACGGACTGCACAGTCAACAATTTTTTTTTGCCTGTTTGACTTTTCGGACAAAATGCGATATCTTATCCATACGAAGCCCGTTTGACAAAGTAAATATACCACCGGAATCAGGAAGACGAGACAGACGCAATGGCACATGTTTCGTCGCATTCCGAGCACTTTCATTTTTGAGCATTTTTCAAGCCCTGTCAGGCTTCTGGATCCGATTTCGGATCACACCTCCCCACAATAAGACCTTTTGGTCCCCAAAAGGTTACTGACCAGTCAACAAGCTCAGGATAGGCCACCCGGCTTGCTCTTTGTCTCTGAACTAAAATGATTACATTAATGGAAGCAAAATACAATGAAGTTGAGACATCCACTTCTGGCAGAACCAAGTGACTGGTTTCTTTCCTTCATGATGTTCCTCTTTCTTCACTGGTAATCCTTCCTCCTTCGTGAGTACATGCAAAATCCTTTTGTCCTTCCTTGGAAGAAGCTCCGGATTAAGCTTCCAACAACTAGCCTTTTGATGTCCACTCTTGTTGCAAAACGTGCAATGAGTTTTTGGCATCCAGAACTGTTTACCCTTCTCTTTCTTCCGTTGTGGACTTGAGCCTTTATGTCGTGTTTCCTTCCTGGTCGAAATAGGTTTCCTGTACAAAGTTTGTCTCTTCCAACACTTGGCAACATAATGCTTAGGTGAATGACAATAAGTACATGGATAAAGATTCCACAAGTTCCGGTTTACTTGATTATGCTTGTTATAATCAAAAGGAGAATTAATAAAAACATGAC
>ML787611.1:452370-486742 GCA_009831015.1 Picea engelmannii
AACAGGCCTTGGTTATATAGCTGGGAAGTTGGTTGCTCATCTCCAACTTCCTCCAAGAAGTTAGGCTCCAAAACTACCCAATAACTCCCAAAAATGGAGTAAATACATTAAAAATGGGCTTAATTAATAACTAAAACTCAAAAATCAGTTAAAAAACCCACTTTTAACTATATTATAGTTGAAATTCGTGCCTATCCCCCGAGCCTTGGGCGCGCCCCCTTTTGGAATGGTCATATGGTCTTCATAGGGCCAAGTGCTAGCCCTTGGTCTATGCGTTGGCCCCCTCTGCACTCGGCTCTAAACTCCTGGTCACGTTGTGTTCGCATAGGACCCTCGGGCTATCGGTTATAACCGCGCCCCCAACCGTTCGACAAAGTTCCTGGTCATATGGCGACGGTTCCGTGTTGGCGCGGGGTCCATGGGCTAAGCCCTACCCAAACCTCCCGCCGAAAACCCTGTCGCGCTCGTGGTTCCAAGGGGTGGTCACATGTATGTCGAGGGCTGGGGCCTAGGCCCCGGCCCTTTTGCCTCTAAACCAAAATCTTAAAGAAACACAAATACACAATCCACCGTTTGATTAACAAGCACCAATGCGTGGCGTAGTGGTCACGGGGACTTTGTTAAATCACTGCCAAAGGGGGAGGTCACCGGTTCGAATCCGGTCGACTACACAAACTTTTAATCAAACCAAAACCAATAGCCAATAAAGGGGTGCCACGTGGTAGCCCATGACTGGGCCACGTGGCACCTTAACCACCAACCAAAACATGCCATGTGTCAGTCGTTGATTGGACCACAAGCTGCCACTTGTCGATTGCTGTACTGCCTCGTCACCCGCCACGTCAGCCCGATCGTACCGCTCTGTCAGCCTGCCACGTCAGCTGCTGACGTCACCCATGCCACATGTCACCCTTATAGTGGTGACATGTGTCACCTCGGGATAGGTCCAGCCGTACGCCCAAATGTCCAAAACTGCCTGCCACATGTCGCTTCCTGGAGCCGCCACGTGTCACCATCCAGAATTGCCACGTCAACTGTACAGACCTGCCACGTCAGCGTCCGTACAGACTGTATAGACTGCACAGTGAACAATTTTTTTTTCCCTGTTTGACTTTTCAGACAGAATGCGATATCTTCTCCATACGAAGCCCATTTGACAAAGTAAATATACCACCGGAATCAGGAAGACGAGATAGACGCAATGGCACAGGTTTCGTTGCATTCCGAGCACTTTCATTTTTGAGCATTTTTCAAGCCCTATCAGGCTTCTGGATCCGATTTCGGATCAAGCACCGACACCCAATAGGGCTGTTGTAACCCCTACCAATTCCTGAATGGAAATGGGAAACTATCTCCATGAATTTCATCACATGATTACCAAGATCAACCAAACAAAATGACGCCATCATGGTAGTTGTGGACAAATTGAGCAAGGCTTGTCACTTCATACCTGTCAAGTCAACTTGCAAGGCAATAGATATTTCCATCATTTTCATGAAAGAGATATTCAGACTGCATGGCATGCCTAAGGAAATTATATCCTACAAAGATACAAAGTTTACTTCTAACTTTTGGAAATATCTGTTTGCTGGTTTTGAAACAAAATTGCTCTTTAGTACAACCTATCACCCTCAAATTGATGGGAAGATAGATAGGGTAAACCAAGTATTAGCAGACATGCTGAGGATGCATGTAATGCATCAAACCAAGAAGTGGGAGGACTACCTACCACTGGTAGAATTTGCCTACAACAATGGCTATCAAGAGTCATTAAAACTGAGCCCTTTTGAAGCACTCTATGGAAGGAAACATTCCAATCAGTTGGAACAACCCAGTAGAAAAAGTTACAATTGGGCCAGATATGCTAAAGGAAATGGAACAATAAGTAATTGAGATCAGACAAAATTTGAAGATATCCTGAGATAGACAAAAGAGCTATGTAGACATGAAAAGGACTCCTAGAGAGTTCAAGGCATGGGATCATGTGTATCTATGAGTTAGACCCAGGAAAATCTCTTTGAGGATGGTAGCTTGTTCCAAGATGACACCTCGATATTGTGGACCCTTTGAAGTTTTGGATTGTTGAAGGAAAATCTCCCTGCGGACAGGTATATCTCCTCAAAGAGCTAGACTCCTAACTCTAAGACAGAAAGTGCTTATCATGGTCATTGACTTCCTTTTAGATCTAGGTGGACTAGTGTGTGAGGAGGAAGGAGAAAAGAAGTACCTTTTACCGATGTTTGTCCCTACACGCTCCGAATTGAGCTCCAATCTTTCGCTCCTCGATAAGCCCTGTAGACAAACAAAGTACGACCACTTCCTACTCTATCAAGATTAGTCTGAAATAGGTCTATCTACTAAAGAGACAAATTCATGTGAGATTGAACACAAATTAGAAAGAAACAGGCCAAGCAAATTATATTAATGAGGACAAAACATTACTTACAATCGTAGATGGATTGCAATAGTTTCGTCAAGTCCTCCTTGTCTACCCCTTGCTCAAAATATCCAGGATCTGAATGATGATAGCTTCACCGATTGCTCCCTATGAGATCATAGGTCTCTTGCTTCCAAATCATCTCTGTTCCAACACCACTTATAAGATCATAAGTTTGGTGTGATTCTCCCTTTCCAGTCCCCTTTCACCATGAGAAAGATTTCTTATATAGCCTTGAAGAGTCTCAACAACTTGAGATATCTTTGGGGTGAGTTGAGGATTTTCCTCCTTCAGTTAAGGATCTGCCCTAAGATCATGGCTTGATTGAGGATTCGAATCCAACTGCCTTCTAAGAATGAAAAGATCCTTTCCCCATTCTTCTCAACAAATCAACTGCTGCCCAGAATAGGTAACGCTCCCTCAAAAGGGCACTCAGAGCGTTATAACACTCCCTAGTAATGTATAGGGGAGCGCCAACACTCCTGAGGGTAGGAGCGCTCCTGCAAAAGGGAAAAGGAGTGTTATAACGCTCCCTGATAGATTATAGGGGGGCGCCAACACTCCTGAGAGAGGTATAGGGGAGCGCTCCCCTCCAAAAACTCAGTTTTTTGGGTGCTTTCAGATGGCAAGAGGTTCATAAGCCTGTTGACTCATTTCTCTTCTTCCAAATTAGATGTTTGAGGTGTTTCAAGTGTCCTTCTCATGTCGTTATAGGCACGACATAGGCATCATGACAGTATGCTTTCTTTGACACTTGCGACACTTGTGAGAAAAATGAGACACTTGCGACACTTATAATGACGACACTTGTGACACTATCGAAGTGAGTAATGTTGATGTGTAACATGGATAGAGTGGGACCAATAGCCTATCAGCTAGCACTTCCTCCCACAAGGCACATAATGTTTTCCATGTTTCTTTATTAAAGAAGTATGTACATGATTCTAATCATATTATTGACTGGTCTGTGATTCATGTGGAACCCGAGGGAGAATTCCTGCTAGAACCTCAATGCATAATAGACAGGAAGGAAACCCCACTCTAGAAAAGAACCATTGCACATGTCAAGGTGTAGTGGAAACACTTTGGCCTAGATGAGGTTACATGGGAAATGGAGGATGCCATGAGACTGACATATCCATTTTTGTTTACTTCTATACATATAGAGCACATTGGAAGATAGAACATCGAGGACAGTGATCCTTTAAGGTAGAGGGGATTGTAATACCTATGTTTCCACTAGTTTGTAAATATAACTATAACTGGCCAAGAGACTATGGCAGACTAAATATATGTTAATGTTTGATTTTATGAACCTTTGTATAAAAGGGTCAATGTATGAATTTTATGTTATTAATAGAAAATGGATATGTGTTGCACAACCACTGAAAGGGGGGGGGGGGAGTTTTCCAAGATAGAACATGTATGCTATGAGAGATATGGTGAGGGGAAACCAAGAATGGTTGAGATGACTGTCACCAGACCAATACCTACTGGGTGTAATTTCTCAACAGTCCTCTGACCCATAAATGAATTACCAGTCAGGCTGGTAGTTGGAAGGCCATCCTCAAGAGTTAATGAGGAGATGGGGCAGGGTACCCATCTGTAAGGATTCCAAGCTTGACCATGAATTGGGATTCATACCCACATAACCTTGTTGAGGAAGGCAAGAAAGGAGGTAATTCGAGGGACATAGACAAATATGCAAGATAGCAGAGTAGAGAGAACAACCTCGAGAAGAGAGGAGAAACATGTTTTCGACTCTAGAATAGAGAGAAAAGTTGAGAAGCAAGCTCGTCTTTGGATGAAAGAAGCCTTGGGCAGGGTTTGGCTACAAGCTGATAAGAGAGGATAACAAGTGACTGAGGAAGTACTCATGCAGACCTCCTTGCTTGGAGTAGAGAAAATCAGTTGCCAATTTCCTATGGGAGGAGGAGAGTAACCTCCGTCCCTGATTGTCGTGGAGCAAGGAGAAAAAATATCTCTCATAGCATCATGGTCTAGCTCGGGGGTGGCCAATGGTAAATCCGTCAGGAGTTTCTGTGCCTATGGTTGGGAGGAAACATGCACCCCTTTCAACAGTTTCTTCACATTCTCCATTTCGGATAAGTATTATCATACTCTGTGTATATATATTGGATATGATGATGGTATGCATGTGTTCATGGTTAAGTATTTCAGTATTTGACTAGTTATTAGAAATTATCATTTTCTTCTGTAAACTGCTATATCTATATGATCTTTGATTTATGTCAGTTTAGCTGCTAGAGAGTCATGGGATGTGAATTCACAGGAGAGTCAGGGTAGGATTGACCGAAACGTCTAAGTCCTGCCAACCCTTTGAAGTTTACCTTAGTGGGAAATGTCAAGTTCAACTTGAAGGGAGAAGGGAATTCCCTTCAGACTATCCACCCATTTGACCGAGGGCTCATGCTGATGTTCTTAACTCATTTGCTGCTAAAAATATTAGTGCTTAGCCCACAAGATTTCCCAAAGGACCCATGTGACCAGGGCCTGGGAACCCTGTGCTAGTCCGAAAGGAGATAGATCTTTCGACTTCGAGACTTCAAGACTTATGACTCCACAATCCTAAAAAATAGCCAAAGGCCAAAGTCACAAATTGATGGGGACCATTGATCTAGGGATCCAGGGGAGATCCCTCTCAATCATTAGATCAGAATTAAAAAGGGTAGTGTTAAGTGTTTCGACGAGGTTCCACTTCGGGAGAATAGGAGTGGCCTAGTGCCGAAACTCTTGAATGTCAGAGTCGCGAAGTAATATGGACTGTTGAAAGTGGAGGGACATGTGTCCACATATCAACGAATATCTGGAAGTTCAAGTATTTGACAGCATAAGGATGCACGAGTTCCCCGGAGCTTTGCAAGCCAGAGTAAATCCTGGCCGTGAATGCTAGGTACATGTAGTGATAGATAAGGTGAGGTTTGTAGAGGAAGCCGAAAGATACACGCCGAACTCCCGAATGATGAACTTCTGAAGCGACGTGGACCATCGATCTTCGGATCCTTCGGGATCCCCCTTAGATGTCGATCTAAGGAACCCACCCTCGACTACCCAACCAACTGGGAACGCACTGTGGAGCGACATGTGGTCCCTACTTGACCCCTGTCTAAGGTTCTTCATCGAATTAGAGTCGTTGGATGAGAGGGTTCCAGGCAAGCAATCCTATAGTCCAAAGTCTTAATACTTCGGAGGAACCTGGCCAAGAATCTACAGAGTGTAAAAAGCTCTGAAGTCGCGAAGGCCGAAATGAATCTTGGTCATTGGTAGGATGAGGAAACTTGCCGCCAGGTTAGAGAGTCTAGAGACTTGGATATTTGGGGAATTCACGACTCGAGGAGTTGGTAAGCTCCAAAGTCCGTATCTATGAAGTAACAAGAGTCGTAGATTTATGGATCCACATGGATTCCTACTGATCGTGAGATTGAAGGGCTGGGCAATTATTAGTCCAAGATGATGTAGCATGATGACATCATTCGATGTGACATGGACCCACATTACGTGTGCCATGTGTTACATAGATATGGTTGATTCATAGACCCCTTATGCATATTAGAGCATGACATGTGTCACCCCCTAATGAGGACACGTGTCACCCCTGGCCCTTGCCATGTGTCAGCTTTTAGTTCGTGCCTACCTGGCTAACATGGTTGGTGATGTGTCCATGATTCTGTGAGTTTGGATAACTTCGGTGTTGAGGAAAATATATGAATTGATCTTACTCAAGCATTTTCAGACTTTACTTGGATAAAGTAAAGTAGACGAGAATATCACCCTATGTTTATAGCCAACAAAAATAATATCCTAACTCACAAGTATTAATTACGAGTGCTTAGGCTAGTCTTCTATCAGCAAAAAAGTTTGCTAGAAATTCACTTTTTATGTATTTTCTGAATATATCAGTTGCTGAAATAAATATAAGAATAGAAGTAAAGACACAAAGATGATAATCAAGACAATTGAGACATAAAGAAATCCTTTATTTCATTCCAATTCATCGAAGATTCATTTTCTTTACAAAATGTCATACATAAATCTTGGACCAAAGTCAAACTTATACATCCTCGATAGAACATACAAAAGGACCTCTGACAGAAAACCAAAACTGAACTCTAAAAGCTAGATCAACTTGCCACAAATTGCCGCCCACTCGACTCTGCACAATAGCCTTTGTTAGTCATGAAAACTAATTCAAAAACATACAAGTCTACATAGACTATCAAAGATAGATCAACACCTCTGAAGAACAAATGGTTGAATGATTTGCCTGAATATTGTTGTCTACAATAAGACCCTGCTATCATAAAATAAAATTAGGTTTATGATGAATATATGAATGAATGAAAACTGAATTGTATCAACATAAACTCAAAGAGCAAACCTTAGCATGATTCTGCTTCTATCCTCCCCTTGTTCCTCCCCTTCCTTTTGCTTTTAACAAATCAGAATTAGTTGGAGTAGTTGAACTAATTCATTAGTTAAGCTAACTAAAGACTCAACTAACTTTAGTTAGGGGGGGAAAAGTAATAATCATAATAGGGTCATGAATAAATAATAACTAGTAGGTGGGACCCCTTGTGACTCCCTTTAGTTCATAACAATCATAACAGCTATAACATAATCCATTTGTTAAGAAAACACAACACCTTGTGCCTCCCCTCAACATATTTATTTTTGACAATTTTAGCTCATAAAATTTGAAAATATTTGAAAATAATATTCATATATCCAAAATAAAACATGCTATCCAAATTCCATGAAGTCAACTGTCATAAAACTATAGATAACATAAAATTCAAAATCCATATTTTCCAGTCTGTGATGCAACCCTTCCTTGGTTTCTTCTATCACCTCTTGATTTTCCCGAATTCGCCTTGGGTTGGGCAGAGCCTTTAGGCTTTATCTCACTGATCACATGGGAACAATCGTCCCTCAAATGCATCCGTGAAGACACGGATTTGTCAAATTCATCGGAGGGTGAGGAAGGGGCAACAATAGATTTTCCTTTATGAAGTGCATGGTGGGATTCAGTCTTCAATAGCTTGCTGGCATGGGAGGATTGCATTGGCGAGTGGTTAGGGGGAGTTTGGACAATGGGGTTCAAAGGTGGAGGGGTAGGCAAAGTCAAGTTGGGCCAACCACGGTGTTGGGAGACTGTTGGGTGAACAATCTCCTGCCACCCATCATTTTCAGGGACTTCAATATGTAAAGAGACATGAGGAGGCACAGGATGGTGGGGCTTGAGGGGCTTGGAAAGGAGGCCTTTCAGGCCTAGGTTGGACTATTCCCTGCCCAATCCAATTAAAGAATCCAACATGAAACAATTGGCCAAGCTCTTCTGAATCAACATCAAAATGCATAGAGAATGTGGGCCTTCTTGGGCCTCTGTTCCAGTTACCTCTACCTCTGTTTCCTCAGCCATGGCTTCCCCGACTGAAAAAACTCATCCTGCATGTGTAATCGATTAGCAAATAGTCTTTTAAATAGCCATGCATGAAAAATCTTAAAAAATTGAAATAGATTTGGCTCAGAATGTATCAGACTCATGCAATCCAATCCATACAAATTGTTCTAATGCTAACCAACGAGTAGGGGGGTGAAACAGTGTTATGGGAAACGTGAGGAGTTTGTATTGAGCGAAAATATGATATAATGAAAGGGGAGAAAAAAATGGTCACTGCTAAATGATAACAACAATCAACTATAAATCAACCAAATAAAACCTCACTGCAAGCTACCCAAGATATTGCCACTTCATCCACTTAACACAAAAATTCTCTCGGCTGTAATCAATATCAGATCAGGGGGTGAAACAATGAATCTGGGATATGTGAAGGGTTTGTAATTAGCAGAAAGTGAGATAATGAGAGGGGAGGATAACGATTACTGTTCATGAAATTAATCAAGCGATCCATAAAACATTCCGCAATAAGAATAGATGCATCAACCAACAATTAGATGACTGAGTAATAATTCCTGTGTATTTGACTAGTTCACCGTCCTTAATATCCAACACAGTGCCATTACATAACAATAAGTATTTCACACAATTTGTAAGAGGTTATGTTCCCTTTATTCACACATTCTGCATTTTATAACAGTCAACAACAACACACATTCCCAATCTGTAATCATTAACATCCACCACTGTCATACGTTTCTTCAATCCACATCTATATTTAAAAGTTATGTTTCCAAAATAATAATGAAGACACTATTTCTACAATAGAGCTAATCAAGATCTGTAATGATATTCGTTCCCTTATACATATGCAGTAAAAAGACCAAAATAATCAAAACCTCACATGCCACGCCTGAAATGAAAATTGACTATACAACCAACAACCACCGTTTAGACAAAGGCTATGCAGGAGTAAATTTCCAAGGCAATGTAACCATACCACTGCAAAACAAAACAACTCAATGTGACTTAAAATCCACACCAAATATCCAATGTGATTGTCATCAACAATGGTCAATTTCAATAAATAACATGCTTAAAACTCTGAGGGTATCACTGGTATACAAACAAACTATCCATACTACACACATAGCGCAACTAACCAAACTCCACAATGCAACATTTCCACTTATCACAACAAACACACAATCATGATAATAACTCAACATATCACACCAAGGATGTGAGCATTAATAAGTGGTTGGTTCGTTTAAGTCACACTATGATTCAATCAAGCCGTGCACACTCATGCCTATTCAACCAATAACACAAGGATGCCGTGGATATGCCTTCTATAGTTATCCAGTTCGGTTATCATTTGGTTCCAGGGAAACCATAGTTATCATGCCCCATGTTTCATTTGTAAAACACCATACACAGAATACGACCTGTGTGAGAAACCCTAAGCATTCGTGACCAATGTCAGCCATCAACCAAATCACCATAAGTGAAAAACTAGTGACTGTACATCAACCAACAATTCACCACTGTGGAAAAAAAATCAATCAACCAAATAAGCCGTGGTAGCTGTGTATACCCACGCATCCAATCGAAATGGGCATAGGCCTTGCCATTAAAAACAACTGAGTTCTTTGACATCAGGCAGGTGATTGTGAACTTTAGAAGTGAAAATTGGCAATGTAAGGTTCATGCTATTCTCACAGAGGTAGTGACGAAAAGCCATACTAACATGACTGCTATACGACCAACGGGTGAGCCCGTATTCAAGGTAATAGACCACAATAATCGGTAACAACTTGACAGACTCGATAGTCTCCCTATGCAACTCCAGTCTAGAGGGTTAGGAGTTTGCACGGTAGCCTTCATAGGAGGAATGTAACTAACTGCAGTGAAACTTCGAGGCCAAAGGTGTACGCGCAAGGAGGACTATGATTCGCTTGTGAACAAGAGACAGTTCCTTGACATGGCCGAAACAAGAAAACATGGCTCTAGTTAAACCCAAGAATCGTGAAGGCAACCATCCAACCATGATTTAAATAAAACCCTTCAACCAAACATGGTGGTAATAAAGAACTATCACCCAGGAAGGCAACCAACTTCGATGAGCTTAAAACTATCATGACATAACCATCCATTTTCCATTCAAAACCAAAATTCCACACAGTTGCAGCACTCAGGACAAACACAAACCCACACAACTGAGCCAAAATCATTTCATAACCAGAGTGAAGTCAAGAATGTCCAAAAGAGACATTCCTGTTAATCGAAATCCTTAATATGAGGTGTGGCCGAGCAGTTTCACCCTACAAAAAATCCAGAGCGTGAACACAACAACAAGATCAAACAATAGTCCGACTAGGGTGGAGGCCAACGGGAAGGGTAAATGTGACATGCAGTAAATGCACGTCACCTCCACCCACATCTCATTTACTCAATAGTACATGCCAACGAGCCCCCCATTAACACCATTAATCAACCCATGCATCGAGAATATCAGCACATTTAAACCATAGCGTAATCCAAGTTCCATATAACAATTCAACCATTCACATTATTACTTTTCCAAATACGCCACCCATATTCATATTCCCAATATAACTCAAATAAATCGCTCAACCACTATACAACCTAAGAGATCATGTATAGAATCATCACTAATAGCATGATCAACATCAACCTGAAGCATAGCATAGTCACCATACATATGGACTATATAAAATCGCAAAGCCATTACTTCCATGAGCCACTGATGTTCATAACATATGTATATCAGCTACCGATTCCATTAACCAATGCATAACCATTGCATTATCACCTTGCCAAATGCGCCACCAAAATTTCCACCATATGCATATAAAAATATAATTTAAGAAAATTTCATAGCCATTTCCTTGTTAGCTAGGGTTTAACAATAATCAACAAATATTTTATGCATGTAGTATTGCAGAACTAGCTCCCTTTGAACTCATTGTAATACTTTTCCTTCTTCAAAATTGTCGTTCATGTAATTTTACTAACATGTTTGTTGTGCAGGTGCGAGGAGAACAAATACCATATATGAATAACAGGCTGTAGTATCATGAAGGAACAACATCTCAAAGCTTAACTCATATCAATGGCAACCATTAACCATGTAAACCTTTGTAGCACATCATCATAACATTGAAAATGAACAGGTCTAATCTTCAAAAGTTCAAGGGGTCCCACCTACTAGCATTATTTAGTCTTATATAATAATAGGCTTTAGCAACACTTTGTGGGCGAAATTACGTTGACATTGTAGATCATCAACAAACTGGCGACTCCACAGGGAAATTTGTTTTTAACAGATTAGAAATCAGAACTCATGGTTTCACAGACCAAGGATAGTAACCTCAATAATACACAACTCGAATGATTATGCAACAAGGGGAAGTGAGAGGATTTAATGGAAAGATGAACGAGAATTTAGGAATAACTCATGAAAAGTTTTAAGTATGAGGGGTTTTACCACTGTATGCATAATCATTTGACTGTAAAATGATCTCAACTTGAAAGAGGAAAAATTACAGATTTTTCTCTTAAGATCTCGATGGATGAAGAAATTGCAAGAAGAAGTGGGAAACAACCAATTCCTCGTAAGATAACAACAGAAATATGTAACAAATTCAAAGGCCCTTCAGAGGAAAGATCATAACAACCGTGTAAGCTTGATTGTTATTGACTAACAATGCTTTTGCGGAGGTGTCACTGTGGCAGAATTGATCCAACCTTCTAACTTGACCAAACACTTAAAAGATGATAAAGACACAAATTTCAACAGAAGTCATAATGCAGAAATTAAAATAGTAGCAGTAAAAGACAGAAATAAAACGCAACAAAAATTCAACCCAGAAAGCAAAAATCTATAAAGCAGAAAAAAAGAAGCCCAAAAATTGAAAGCAGAGCTAAACTACTAGTAAACAGAAGAATACAATCGACAAAAAGACCTTTCACGCTGGTCCCTCGCAATACTTCAAGCGGGGATTGTTAGTGGTGTGGGAAAACCATTGTCTCTGTAATTCCTTTGAAATTTTTGAGTTAGTGTCCAAGACAAAAGTAATCTGGAAATGACCCAACACTTGAAATTCTGATGTAACTATCAGCCTTTTGCCGAATACGATTAAATCGTCAAGATAAGAATGGAGACTGACCAACTCATCGAAGGTTGTGTGTATAGGCCCTTTTAGGGCGATACTTGTATCAAATAAACGAGAAGGCAGGAAATTGTAAGACATAGTATCACAATTAGTAATAAAAGCGGTTTTGTCAATATTTTCCCCTTCTACCTTTATTTTATTGTAACCAAACAAACTTTCAAGTAAGAGCTCCAAGTGTAACTCTACAACCTATTGCAGAAACATTTTCATGCTGAGAGGGTGGAGATGATTTCTCATAATTGATTGCCTGAAAGTTCGTAGACTAATGCAGGTTCTGATATTATTGGTGGTCTTCGAAGTAGGTTCCCAATTGGAAACCCATTTAGGGTGGACTAGAAAAAAAAATTCATACCTTAAGAAAATATTCAAATCCCCTCGAAAGTTTGCCTTCAGTGCAGAGTTAACAAGTATTTTCTTTTCCTAGTTGGTTTCATAGTATGTTGAACAAGACTTGGATCAAAACCATGAAGATCCACATTAAACCAAGCAAAAACCTTTTGAAATCCACCAAGTAATTCAACAGACTTCATTTCTTCTTTATCTGAACTCTGGACATTTATTTTAACATTCGATGAAGATCCAGGTGTCCTGATGTTCATGGAGGTGGCTTCAACTACCTTCAGTTGTAACCCCTCCTTTTTTTTATTGCTTCCAACACTAAAAAAAAATGAACTCTCAAGAGGAGTCAAGCCCTCAGGAATCCTATTATTTTTCATGGATATAGTTTCCTCGGGCTTAAGAGGTTCATCTTGGATGATAACACAAATGCTCTCATCATCAGGGAGGGCCTTCCATGATCCCGCATGGTCAGGAAAATATGGATGATATAGGGATTGAAAAGCGTAATTGGGCCTGTGAGGCAAAAGTTGCTGATTAGGAGAGGCTGCAAATACAACTAACTGATCAACCATGGAATTCAACTCCTTCTTCACATGAGTGATGATGAAAGATAGAAGGTTCAAGACAAATGCCCAAACAGTTTGGGAGTATTGTTCCATCGCCTCATTTCTAGGAGAGCATATATTGCGTATTATGTTCACAACAAGCTCAACACTTTCAAAAACTGAAAGGTGACCACAACCAAGATTAAGGGCGTTCTCGATGCCCAATAATAAAGCTTCGAAATCAACGACATTATTCGAACAAGCAAACTCTAACCTGTAGGATAGATTATGAATTTTTCCTATAGGAGAAACCAAGGTAATGCCAGCCCCATTTCCCTCACTAGAGCATGAACTATCAAAGTGCATATGCCATAAATCATTATCTAAATCAATTCTTTCCAAAGGAATATAATCCTCTTCAGCAAAGATGGAATACACTCCTAGGTCTTCTTCGGCATAGTTTACGTTAGATTGTGGAACATTCTCTATGTAGGGTGACATCCTTCCCTCTCTAAGGACTATGATATTCTTACCATTCTGAGGAACTGATAAATGTGTCCCGTCGAGTGAGAGGTATCCACCTGTTAGGGCTTGCCAATATCTTCCCAAGATAATTGAATAATTACTTACATGTATATCAATCACCTGAATGTTAAGGGTTGTCCTTATCTCAGGGTGAGCGTATAAAACCAAGGTTACATCCTTAATCTCCACTATGGTTATTTTTTGTAGACTATTATAGGAAAGCATGCTTCGGGCGTTTTCGTTTGTACAAGATAAGCCTAGCTCTTCCATAATAATCTTCGACATAACACTTGGGCCTGAACCGCCATCAATGAGGCAACAATGGGCGATTTTATCCATGATCTTTACAGAAATATAAAAAGGTTTTTTTTTTACAGAGTATTTGAAGTTATGTACACCTACTTTATTTACAAAAGAATCCTCTTCGTCCACCTCTTCGGAAAGATTGGCTACAACGGAAGCTTTTCCTTCCATGAATTGTTTCATAGGCATTTGTTGTTCAGGGATGACAACCATGTCTAGGAGGGTTGCATTTGCTTTGATGTTAGCCAATTGATTCAAGATATTGTATTTGGAAGAGGGGGGAGGAGGGGTGATATTTTGACTCTCGATAATTTTAGGAACCTGGGGCGCAACAGTGGTTGAGGATGAGCTCGGGCTAGAAGAACTGCGAGGAGGGTCAAATTTGCCTTTTGGGGTATAGTCTTTGTTCTTGGTATTGATAACCATGACATCTTTCGGCTCGACAAAATCTAGGACAACGATAGTAGCTTCTGGTCTTTTCCCAAAGATATTATCTCTGGCACTCTTCTTTACCTCACTTGTGGTTTCTTCATGGTGTTCTTCACAAAAGTTACACCAACTCCTAGGAAGGATAGCTTTGGGCTGAAAATTATTTCAACCGGACTTCTAAAAGGAGGGGCAGAAGAGGATGAAGCTCTAGGGGTGATAGGGGAGACAATACCCTTCCGCTCAAATGCTATCATACGATTGTTCATATATTGTACTAGCTATAAGAGAGCGGACATGTCTGTCTAACTGATTCTCCCTAGGGTAGACCAGTTCGTTCAAGTTGTTCTTCATACTCTGAACAAGTGTACAGAGCGGAAACGAGATTATCAATGGATTTTTCTTAAAGCCTATGACAGTAAGGAGAAGGAAATGCATTGTAGTAATGCATGAAGGTGACTTGGTTTCGAGGGCGAATAAGTTTGGGGATTTGATTATACAACTTGGTGAAATGCAAGTTGAAAGACTTGATGGTCTCACCATCTTTGTAAGTGACGTTATTTTACTCCCTCAACTTCTCGGCTTGACTTTTACATTGCCTATAAGTTGATCTGAACCAGTAGATTAATTCCTCCCAGGTAGACATAATCTTAGGAGGAAGGTCAAAGAAGTCGGTTGCAGCCTTTCCTTCCAAGGAGTTGATGAACAAGCACATGCAGGTGTCATTGTTGTTAGCTCCTATGTTATGACAATCGCTAGAGAATGCAACTAGGTGCTCATTGGTACTAGCAGTGTTATTTCCTGAAAACTTAAGCATATGCTCCTTAAACTTCATAAGTGGGCGAGTAGCAGGTGCTAGGTTAAGAGGAGAGGACACAGGCCATGGTGTGGTTGTGGAATCTTCTTCGAACTGAAAAAGCCCATACTTTTTAACGACTTTGGTGGGGTTTGTAGTAGATTCGACAGGGATATAGTGGCTATACAAGCTACCAATCACTGATGACCATGAAGATTGGGAATATGGAGCACTTCCGGTGCCACCAGAGCCACCACTAGATGCCATCTCGTGGATTATAGGTGAGGAAAGAAAGATGAGCTGGATGAATTAGATAAATTTCTCCTTAGAGCACTTTGTTGGGCATAAAACACAATGTTTCTCCTTCCTATATAAGCAATAGGATCGATTTCGGGTGACAATCCTCTTCTTCTTCTAGAAGCACGAGAATCAAAGGACATGAAAGAATGGTTGAAACTGAAGAAACAAAAGGTTACTTCTGATTTCTAGGCTAACTACGTCTAGCTTCCAATTGTTCTTGAGTACTAATATCTCGTTCAATTGCTGCCCAGGAACGGTTAAGCTCAGCACGGGTCCTAGCAGTGTCTAAAATAGTATGAAAGAAGTTCAAAGCAATGCTGGTCTTGTCTTGGAGACCGGGCTCAATATTGGGCTACCTTGCAACAAGAACAGTCATTAAAAGAAAAACAATCAAAGAATCAAAATCAGAAAAATAAATATGTATCGATGAAAATCGAGTATAAAATTTAACCAGAGAGATATCGAAGATCTCCCCAGTATGGTCGCCAAATAAATGTTGAGGAAAATATATGAATTGATCTTACTCTAGCATTTTCAGAATTTACTTGGCTAAAGTAAAGTAGACGGGAATATCACCCTATGTTTATAGACAACAAAAATAATATCCTAACTCACAAGTATTAATTACGAGTGCTTAGGCTAGTCTTTTATCAACAAAAATCTTGTTGGAAATTCACTTTTTACGTATTTTCTGAATATATCGGTTGCTGAAATAAATATAAGAACATAAGTAAAGACACCAAGATGATAATCAAGACAATTGAGACATAAAACAATCCTTTATTTCATTCCAATTCACCAAAGAGTCATTTTCTTTACAAAATCTCATACAGAAATGTTGGACCAAAGTCAAACTTAGACATCCCCGATGGAACATACAAAAGGACCTTTGACAGAAAACCAAAACTGAACACTAAAATATGGATCAACTTGCCACAGATTACTGCCCACTCGACTCTGCACAATAGCCTTTGTCTGTCATGGAAACTAATTCACAAACAGACAAGTCTACACAGACTATCAAAGATAGATCAACACCTCTGAAGAACAAGTGTCTGAATGATTTGCCTGAATATTGTTGTCTACAATAAGACCCTACTATCATAAAAGAAAATTAGGCTTATGATGAATATATGAATGAATGAAAACTGAATTGTCTCAACATAAACTCAAAGAACAAAGCTTAGCATGCTTATGCTTCTATCCTCCCCTTCCTTTTTCTTTTAACAAATCAGAATCGGTTGGAGTAGTTGAACCAATTCATTAGTTAAGATAACTAAAGACTCAACTAACTTTAGTTAGGGGGGGAAAAGTAATAATCATAATAGGGTCATAAATAAATGATAACTAGTAGGTGGGACCCCTTGTGACTCCCTTTAGTTCATAACAATCATAACAACTATAACATAATCCATTTGTTAAGCAAACACAACACCTTGTGCCTCCCCTCAACATATTTACTTTTGACAATTTTAGCTCATAAAATTTGAAAATATTTGAAAATAATATTCATATATCCAAAATAAAACATGCTGTCCAAAATCCATGAAGTCAACCGTCATAAAACAATAGATAACATAAAATTAAAAATCCATATTTTCCAGTCTGTGATGCAACCCTTCCTTGGTTGTTGCTGTCACCTCTTGATTTTCCCGAATTTTCCTTGGGTTGGGAAGAGCTTTTATGCTTTATCTCACTGATCACATGGGAACAATCGTCCCTCAAATGCATCCGTGAAGACACATATTTGTTGGAGTCATCGGAGGGTGAGGAAGGGGCATCATTAGCTTTTCCTTTATCAAATGCATGGTGGGATTCAATCTTCAATCTCTTGCTGGCATGGGAGGATTTCACTGGAGAGTGGTTAGGGGCAGTTTGGAAAATGGGGTTCAAAGTTGGAGGAGCAGGCAAAGTCAATTTGGGCCAGCCACGGTGTTGAGAGACCACTGGGTGAATAATCTCCTGCCACCCATCATTTTTAGGGATTTCAGGCTGTAAAGAGACATGAGGAGGCACATGGATGGCGGGGCTTGAGGGGCTTGGAAAGGATGCCTTTCAGTCCTAGGTTGGACTATTCCTTGCCCAATCCAAGTAAAGAATCCAACATGAAACAATTGACCAATCTCTTCTTAATCAACATCAAAATGTATAGAGAACCTGGGTCTTCTTGGGCCTCGGTTCCAGTTACGTCTACTTCTGTTTCCTCGGCCATGGCTTCCTCGACTAAAAAAACTCATCCTGCATGTGTAATCGATTAGCAAATAGTATTTTAAATAGACATGCATGACAACTCTTAAAAATATGAAATAGATTTGGCTCAAAATGCATCAGCCTCATGCAATCCAATCGATACAAAATGTTCTAATGTTAACCAACGAGCAGGGGGGTGAAACAATGTTCTGGGAAACGTGAGGGGTTTGTATTGTGCGAAAATATGATATAATGAAAGGGGAGAAAAAAAATGGTCACTTCTCAATGATAACAACAATCAACTGTAAATCAACCAAATAAAACCTCATTGCAATCTACCCAAGATATTGCCACTTCATCCACTTAACACATAAATTCTCTTGGCTGTAATCAATATCATAACATGGAGTGAAACAATGAATCTGGGATATGTGAAGGGTTTGTAATTAGTAGAAAGTGAGATAATGAGAGGGGAGGATTACGATTACTGTTCATGAAATTAATCAAGCGATCCATAAAACATTCTGCAGTAAGAATAGATGCATCAACCAACAATCACATGATTGAGTAATAATTCCTGTTTATTTGACTAGTTCACCATCCATTAATATCCAACACAGTGCCATTACAGAACAATAAGTATTTCACACAATTTATAAGAGGTTTTGTTCCCTTTATTCGCATATTCTGCATTTTATAACAGTCAACAACAACACTCATTCCCAATCTGTAATCATTAACATCCACCACTGTCATACGTTTCTTCAATCCACATCTATATTTAAAAGTCATGTTTCAAAAATAATAATGAAGTCACTATTTCTGCAATAGAGCCAATCAAGATCTGTAATGATATTCGTTCCCATATACATATGCAGTAAAAAGACCAAAATAATCAAAACATTACATGCCACGCCTGAAATGACAATTGACTATACAACCAACAACCACCATTTAGACACATGCTATGCAGGAGTAAATTTCCAAGGCAATGTAACCATACCACTATAAAACAAAACAACTCAATGCGACTTAAAATCCGAGACAAATATCTAACACGACTGTCATCAACAATAATCAATTGCAATAAATAACATGCTTAAAACTCTGAGGGTATCACTGAGTATGAAAACAAACTATCCATATTACACACAGAGTGAAACTAGCCAAACTCCACAATGCAACATTTCCACTTATCACAACAAACACACAGTCATGATAATAACTCAACATATCACGTTGAGGTTGTGAGCATTAATAAGTGGTTGGTTCATTTAAGTCACACTGTGATTCAATCAAGCCGTGCGCACTCAGGCCTATTCAACCAATAACAAAAGGATGTCGTGGACATGCCTTCTATAGTTATCTAGTTCGATTATCATTCGATTCCAGGGAAACCGTAGTTATCATGCCCCATGTTTCATTTGTAAAACACCATACACAAAACTCGACCTGTGTGAGCAACCCTAAGCATTCATGACCAATGTTATCCATCAACCAAATCACCATAAGTGCAAAACTAGTGACTGTACATCAACCAACAATTTACCACTGTGGAAAAAAAATCAATCAACCAAACAAGCCGTGGTAGCTTTGTATACCCACACATCCAATCAAAATGGGCAGAGGCCCTTCCATTAAAAACAACTGAGTTATTTGACATCAGGCGGGCGACTGTGAACTTTAGAAGTGCAAATTGCCAATGTAAGGTTCACGCTACTATCACAGAGACAATGACGAAAAGCCATACCAACATGACTGCTATACGACCAACGAGTGAGCCCGTATTCAAAGTAATAGACCACAATAACCGGAAACAACTTGGTAGACTCTACAGTCTCCTTATGCAACTCCAGTCTAGAGGGTTAGGGGTTTTCATGGTAGCCTTCAGAGGAGGAACAAAACTAACTGCAATGAAACTTCGAGGCCAAAGATGTATGTGCAAGGAGGACTATGATTCGCTTGTGAACGAGAGACAGTTCCTTGACAGGGTCGAAATAGGAAAACATGGCTCTAGTTAAACCCAAGAATCGTGAAGGCAACCATCCAACCATGATTTAAACAAAACCCTTCAACCAAACACAGTGGTAATAAAGAACTATCACCCAGGAAGGCTAACAACTTCGATGAGCTTAAAACTATCATGGTAGAACCATCCATTTTCCATTCAAAACCAAAATTCCACACAGTTGCAGCACTCAGGACAAACAAAAACCCACACAACTGAGCCAAAATCATTTCATAACCAGAGTGAAGTCAAGAATGGCCAAAAGAGACATACCCGTTAATCAAAATCCTTAATATGAGAGGTGGCCGAGTGGTTTCACCCTACAAAAAATCCGGAGCGTGAACACAACAACAAGATCAAACAATAGTCCGACTAGGGTGGAGGCCAACGGGAAGGGTAAAGGGGATGTGCAGTAAATGCACGTCGCCTCTACCCACATCTCATTTACTCAATAGTACATGCCAATGAGCCCCCCATTAACACCATTAATCAACCCATGCATCGATAATATCAACACTTTTAAACCATAGCGTAATCCAAGTTCCATATAACAATTCAACCATTCACATTATTACTTTGCCAAATGCACCACCCATATTCATATTCCCAATATAACTCAAATAAATTGCTCGACCACTATACAACCTAAGAGATCATGTATAGAATCATCACTAATAGCATGATCAACATCAACCTGAAGCATAACATAGTCACCATACATATGGACTATATAAAATCGCAAAGCCATTACTTCCATGAGCCACCGACGTTCATAACATATGTATATCAGCTACCGATTTCACTAACCAATGCATAACCATTGCATTATCACCTTGCCAAATGCATCACCAAAATTTCCACCATATGCATATAAAAATATAATTTAACACAATTTCATAACCATTTCCTTGTTAGCTAGGGTTTAACAATAATCAACACATATTTTATGCATGTAGTATTGTAGAACTAGGTCCCTTTGCACTCGTTGTAATACTTTTCCTTCTTCAAAACTGTCGTTCATGTAATTTTACTAACATGTTTGTTGTGCAGGTGCGAGGAGAACACATACCATATAGGAATAGAAGAGTGTAGTATCATGAAGGAACAACATATTAAAGCTTAACTCATATCAATGGCAACCATCAACCATGTTAACCGTTGTAGCACATCATCATAAGATTTAAAATGAACATGTATGATCTTCAAAAGTTCAAGGGGTCCCACCTACTAGCAGTATTTAGTCTTATATAATAATAGGCTTTAGCAACACTTTGCAGGCGAAATTACGTTGACATTTTAGATCGTCAACATTCAGGAGTTTGGAAGATTTGGGCGCAATATATTAAAGGGATGTTGAATGAAGATCGTTGATTGCCGAATGCCAAACATTCAATGACTATCACCGATCGCCAAAATGTCGAAAGCGTAGGATGTCGACCGCCGATTGCCGAACGATGAAACAAGGATGTTCAACGTAAAACACCGATCATCGAATGGCTAAGGCCACGTGGCGATATTTAGGGACTTCGGGGATTAGGAAAAAAGAGTGTACAACATCGAACTCCTAAGACCCCAACTAACAATGTCCGGGTAACTTTAGGAGGCCATAACTTGCATACAAGAGCTCAGATTTTAGTGTGGTGAAAACTGTTAGAAAGCTCATGATGAGTAGTAACCAATGAAGATCCAGGAATTAGGATTTGATATAGTTAGGAAGAAAAAAAATTTGATGCCCCATCCCTAGAAAGGGTATTTAGGGGTCGAGTGTGTTACAATCACTCATGGAATATTATTTTTCCCTAAATGGAATCATAGATGACTTAATGAAACTTCATTTAGGTGTCTTATATTTAGATCCCGAATATTGGTAATGGTGGCAATGGCATAAGAAATCCCACCAGGGATATATTGCTTGGACACAATTTGTTTCAAACATCTATGAACGCTTTGAAAAAAACAGTCATTGTTTGGTATGACTAACCAAGCTTAAACAATCTCATACAATTGAAGAGTTCATCTCAGATTTTGAGCAACTTTCCATTCGCACCAAAGGTGTGTTTGATACGTTTTTCCATGAATGCTTTATCATTGGTCTGAAAGAATAGATACATGCACAAGTTTTACTGGCTCGTCCTACTACTTGGTTGGAAGCCTCTCAGAGATCCCTTGAATCCCAAAAGGTGGTAAATTTTCAAATTAAAAGGACACCCATTATTCCTCATCCCCATCCCACTACCTCCCCCCCCTACCAATCCATCTCCATCCTCTCCACCCCTCAAGATCCACAACTTAACTCATGTTGAAATTGTAGAGCACAAACTTAAAGGTCTATGCTACAACTACAATGAGAAATATTTTCATGGGCATAAATGTGAAGAGAAAAAACCATTTATGGCCATTTCAGAGGACATTTAAAATGATGAAGTTGAAGCTATACCTCTAGAGACTCTTCCTCCACCCACTAGAGACATTCCCTCATCAACCCCATAGGATATGGAATGATAGATCTCCCTATATGCCTTGACTCATATTTCTGCTCCCCAAACCCTCAATTTGATTGGCTACATCAAACATTGCAAAGTCATTATCTTAATTAACAGTGGTAGCACCCATAATTTCATTAATCAACGAGTATCCCAAGAAACACACTGCTACATCCATGTTGTGAACAACTTCCAAATCATGATTTCTAATGGAGGTTCCATGAAATGTGGCGGTCATTATGAAAATGTGCAGCTTCAAATGGGTGATTATTCCTTGAAAAACCACATGTTTTCTATTGAAATGGTTGGTTGTGACATTGCCATGGATGATGAATGGTTAAGGACATTAGGTCCCATCGCCATGGATTTTCATGAGTTATACATGAGTTTCCAACATGAGGGGCATCGCTAAATGTTCAAAGGAATCACATCTAATTCCCCAGAGATCGTCAGCTCCCGTTGTATGGAAAAGCTTCTTAAAAAAGGGAATTCATGCATTGTGTCTCAATTCCATGCCATTCAAGCCTTTGAGACACCTTCTCAACCCATGCATCTTGATATGCAATTAGTCTTATCCAAACACCAATCCGTCTTTCAAACTCCCCAAGGATTACCACCCTCCATGGGTGAGCATGATAATTCTATTCCACTCATACCAAGTATCCTCCCACCCAATGTATGCCCATATCACCATCCATTTCCCAAAAAATTAAATTGAAAATATAGTTCAAGAGTCGTTAGTTGTTGGTGTCATCCACCCTAGTACCAACCCTTATTCATTATTGATCATCATGGTTATAAAGAAAGAAGTAACTTGGCACATTTTTCTTGACTTTTGAGCTCTCAACAACATAACAATCAAGGATAAGCTCCCTATTCCCATCATTGAAAACCTTTCGAATGAGCTCAAAGGCGCTCAATTATTCACCAAACTTGATCTCCACTCAAGCTATCACCAAATTCACATGAAGGAAGCAGACATTCCCAAAACTGCTTTTTTCACTCATGCAGGCCATTATGATTTCTTGGTGACTCCCTTTGACCTTTGCAATGTACCTTCCACCTTCCAGAGTCTTGTGAACATAATCTTTCAACCCTTTCTTCACCATTTTATCCTTGTCTTTTTTTATGACATCTTAATCTACAGTAAAATTTGGCACGCCCATGTCACCCATGTGGATTAGGTCTTACAACTTCTTGTTAATCATCAACTCTTTCTCAAGAGGTCCAAATGTGCCTTTGGTGTCTCTTAAGTGGAATATTTGGGCCATATTGTTAGTCATTATGTTGTATGTGCAGATCTAAAGAAAATTGAAGCAATGAAGGATTGGCCCCATCCCAAAACTCTTAAAATTTTAAGAGGTTTTCTTGGTCTCAATAGTTACTACAGAAAGTTTTTAAGGAACTATGGTGATATTGTATCTCCCCTCACAACCTTGCTTAAAAAAAATGCTTTCAATTAGAAGGACATTATAGAATAGGCCTTCTAGGATTTGAAGAATGATGTGTGTACAACCCCAATACTTGCTCTACCATACTTCACTAAGACCTTTGTATTGGAATGTGATGTCTCCAATAAAGGCATTGAAGCAGTACTCATGAAAGAGGGATTCCCATTGGCCTTACCAACAAACAACTCAATGAGATGCACTTGGGAAAATCACTTATGAAAATGAAATGATGGTTATACTGGATGATGTGGATATCTGACATCCATACCTACTTAGGTAACATTTGAAGATTAAAATAGATCATCAAGTCCTAAAATAAATCTTGGAGCAAAGTATTTCATTCCTCAAGCAACAAAAACGGGTCACCAAAATATTGCGATATGACTATGAGATAATTTACAAGAAGGGCAAGGAGAATGTGGTAGCAAATGCTCTCTCTTGGAAGTATGAAGAGTACATGTCCCTCTTTTCACTCTCCTTCATGGTAGCAAGCTGGTTGAATGGTGTCCACAAAGAATGGTTAGCCGATCCTAAAACCACTCACCTGATGCAATAACTTCCAATGGAGCCCCTTGCATATCGAGGATAAACTTGAAAAAATGAAGAGCTTAGCTATAGAGGGCATCTTTATTTGAACAAGTAGTCAACATTTAAATCAATGATGTTATTTGAACTCCAAGCCTCTCCAACAGTAGGTCATTCAAGATTTCATAAAACACATGAAAGGATCAAATGTTCATTTTTTTGGGAAGGAATGAAAGAGGACATCCACACCTTTGTTCTAGAATTTGACCTTTTCCAATGACACAAAGGATAAACAATGACACCTCCTAGCGAACTACAACCTTTACCCATTTCACTAGTTGTATGAATTAACATTTATATGGACTTCATTGTGGGGTTACCCAAATTTAGCAATAAATCCACCATCATGGTTGTGGTTGATTGCCTTTCCAAATATGCTCATTTTTGTGCTCTACAACATCCCTTTAAATCCTTCACAGTCGCTCAAGTATTCATGGATAATATTTTTAAATTCCATGGTATGCTACAATCTATTGTAACAGACCGTGACCCCACTTTCATTAGCAGTTTCTGGCAAGAGTTGTTTCAACTCCATGGAACTCAACTAAATCTTAGCACCACCTATCACCCCTAGATTGATGTTCATACTGAAGCTTTCAACATATTCTTGGAAGAATATTTTAGATTCCTTACTTAAGAATGAAAATCCGAGTAGGTTTAGTGGTTATCTCTAGTAGAATGGTGGTATAATACAACTTATCAAAATGCCACTCAAATGACTCCTTTGAGGTCGTCTATGGTCAAAAGACCCCATCGATGCTATCCTACTTACCCAAAGTCTCTAAGGTGTAGGAGGTAGACAAAACCCTCATAGATCGAGCAAACATTATCTGCATTCCCAAGGATAATCTAGTCACGGATCAAAACAAGATGAAGCAGTAGGCCATCATCATCATGTTGAATGTGTAACATCCCCAGCCACCAACAGGACAATCAAAACCACTTCTTGGACACCTCTCTTAGCTCTGATACCATTTTGTAACATCCCCAACCACCAATAGGCCAGGCAACGCCACTTCTTGGACATCTCTCTTAGCGCTGATACCATTTTGTGGCAGCCCCGACCACCCAGGCCGGGGCATGTAACACCACCAACAGACTGCTAAGATCTGATAGCAGGTTAATTTTTCATCCCGGAGTACATATATATTACATGTATTTCTAATGAAATAAAATGCAACAAAATATACTACTACCATACTAACTCATGCGAAATTGACCGTAAATCATACACGATTCAAAAGAACATGATAACATTGTAAGAATCACATACATGCACAACAGACATCATTAAACACAAAATTGATACTTATATTTGGATTGTGAAGACCACCGATTGCGTGCAGACCTTCCACGAACCTCCCAGCCTTAAACCACACTGCTCATCACTCTCAGCAGTGGGTCAGCCCCGAGCTGGGACTAAACTCCATCGGGCAAGGGATTCCTAGACTTGGAAAGGCTAACGAGAATGTCGCACAGTTCAACAGGAAGGATTCTCTCAGGATCCACATACGACCACTGCTCACAGACTCTCATTCCCCACATGTCTGTCACACCCCAGGAGTATACACCTTCATTGTCGCACAGTTCATCGACTGCTCCACCTCCCTTTTGGGGCTTCAACAATAGGCTGGACAGGAACTCTCAAAGCTCTGTAGTTGTTACTAGACTCCCTCCAGGAGAATTCACTTCCTCAACACAATCTCTCACTTGGAGAGAGTTGTTGATAGGCCTCACAACCTGCCTCTTCAATCTACGGGCCTGATAACCCACCTTTGCAAACCACATGCCTGACAACCCGTTTCTTCTATCCAGCTCCTAGGACAAATGGGAAATGGTAGAGGCAATAACAGAACTCAGGTAAGGCAGAGTACGACGCAACAAAATACCAGTGCACACAAGTTACAGAGGTTCATGATGGCCACGGGTTCAACAATGGCGGAAATGGCTGGCTGCGTGCTTGCTCGGTGCGTGAATGAACTTGTCAGGATAAAGGTGGCTGACTGGTCAGAGAATGGAGAGAATGGTGAGAGCTTGAGAGCCAACTGTGTGTCCCCACACCTCTGTGAGTCCCCCCCACCAAACAATAAGAATTCCCACTTAAAGCTGCATGTGCTTGAGTTGACACCTGTCGCTCATGAAGCATGCTCCTTTCCATTTGGAAGTCATTCCCTCTTCCTAAAGGAACTTAGGATATGATCATATCCTTCTATCAACATTTAGAATAATAATAAATTATTCTTGGACTTAAGCTCTTAAGCTTAGTCCCAATTTCTAGCCTCTCAGCCCCCTCTCCCTTACCCAGTCTAGTGAAGCTTAGTCCCCCATACTATTTCTTTGTTATCAGTCTACACACCCAGTCTAGTGAAGCTTAGTCCCCCATACTCTTTCTTCGTTGTTAGTCTACACACAATGATGTTTTTATATTACTAATATGAATATTTACATGTACAAAACAAGCTCCTGGCCTTTAACACCTAGTCTCACCGGCCTAATAAACAATTAAGCCTATGAGATTATAATTGCTTGGCTCACCAGCCTACAAAACATGTTACAATTCATAAATACAACTGGGGCTTGTCCTTGGGGATATTACAATCCTCTCCCCTTATTTTTGCACTATCCTCAATGCAAGTTATTTACACAACATCAACAAGATTTTCAAAATATTCAAAAAGATGTGGGTATTATGCCCACATAACATCCTCATGCTCCCATGTCGCATCCTTAGGACCGTACCAGGTCCACTGGAAATTTACAAGCCCTATGGCTCGATTTTGGACTTGCTTACTCTTTCAGTCTAATATGCGCACTGGATGCACTTACAAGGTGCCTTCTTTCTCCACCTGAATCACATTCCAATCAATCACATGATTAGGATCAGGTATATACTTCTTAAGCAATGAAACATGAAATACATTATGAACATTCATGGATGCAGGCAATGCAAGCATATAAGCAACTGGTCCAATCCTTTCTAGGATTTCAAATGGTCCACAATATCTAGCTGCCAACTTGGAACAATTTCCCAGCTTCAAGGAACTTCTGTTGGCTTTTACTTTCAAGAAAACATGATCACCCACTTTAAACTCCCTGTGGGTTCTGTTCTTATCAACATAACTTTTCTGCATGTCTTGGGCATCCTTCAAATTCTACTTAATATTTATCATTTTTTCTTCCATTTCCTTGAGCAACTCTGGCCCAACCTCTTCCCTATCAGCTGGGTTGTCCCAACTTATTGGGGTGTTGCACTTTTTTCCATAAATTGCTTCAAACAAGCTCATCTTCAGTGACGCTTGATACCCATTATTGTAGGCAAATTATACCAAGTGTAGATAATCTTCCCATTTAGATGGGTTTTCCATCACATACATTCTTAACATATATTCTATCACTCGGTTCACCCTCTCTGTCTTCCCATTAGACTCAGGATAATAAGCAGTGCTAAAGTTCATATTTGCTCCGAACCCTTTCCAGAACTTTGATGTAAACTTTGGGTCTCTGTCAGACACAATTGTCTTGGGTATTCCATGCAATCATTCTACTTCCCTCATATAGATATCAACAACATTAGCTTCTTTACGAGTAGTCTTCAATGGAATGAAATGGGCAGCTTTAGTAAGCTTGTCCACCACTACCATGATTGCACATGCTCCTTGCTTGTTCTGGGCAATCCTGTGATGAAATCCATTGTCACCACTTCCCATTTCCACTCAGGAATGGGTAATGGATGTAGTAAACCAGCAGGGTGTTTATGCTCAACCTTTACTTTTTGACATTCCAAGCATTTAACTATGTATCCAACAATCTCCCTCTTCATGTCGAGCCAATAATATTTGCTCTTGGCTGCTGAAACTATTTTATGATATCCTGGGTGTCCTGCATAAGGCACATTATGCATCTCTTTTAAAATCACACTCCTCAATTCCAGAGAATTGGGTACATATATTCTGTTTCTATACCGAAGGATTCCATCAATTCCCAATTCATAATCCTCAACCTTCTGCTGCATTTTACCTTACTGCAATTTTGTTACCAATTACATGTACTGCAAATATGAATTTGCAGCTTCAAAAATTCTTCCTTTAAGCTCCGTCTGATACATGTTAATGGTTGTAGCATGCAGTTCATGCACTTTCCTACTGAGTACGAGCCACTTTGTTCTCCTTTCCTTTGATGTGATTGATATCAAAGTCATACTCACAAAGGAATTCCAACCATCTACTTTGCCTAGCATTTAAAGTAGGCTGATCAAACAAACATTTCAGGCCATTATGGTTTGTCCTTAGCTCAAACCTATTTCCCATGAGGTAGTGCCTCCACTTCTTCAAAGTGTGCACTATGGATGCCAATTCCAAATCATGAGTGGCATAGAGCCTTTCATGATCTTTCAACTTCCTTGATTCATAACATACAACAAATCCATTTTGACTGAGGACTCCACCCAATCCTTCTTTACATGCATCTGTGCATACAATCAAGTCTTCATTTAGATCTGCGATCTTCAGAATTGGAGCAATGGTTAACAGTTTCTTCAATTGTTGGAAACTCTTTTCACATTCTTATGTCCATTGAAATTTATTCCCCTTCCTTTGCAAGGAAGTGATGGAGTGAGCTATTCTCGAAAACCTTGTAATGAACCTTCTGTAGTAACCAGCTAGACCCATGAAGGATCTGACTTCTGTCACATTCTTAGGTGTTGTCCACCCTTTAATGGACTCAATCTTTTTAGGGTCTACTGCTATCCCTTCTTCAAATATGATATGCCCCAAATAGTGATTTTTGTTTTGTTAAAATGAGCACTTTCTCAATTTGGCATACAACTGATGTTCTCTTAGCACTTGCAACACCATCCTCAAATGATGCTCATGCTCTTCTTTCGACTTGGAATATACAAGGATGTCATCTAGAAAAACAATGACAAACTTGTCTAAATATTCCCAGAAAACACCATTCATTAAGCACATGAAAACAACTGGTGCATTTGACAACCCAAATGGCACCACTATGAACTCATAATGACCATACCTTATCCTGAAGGCGGTCCTGCTGATATCTTCCTCTTTGATCCTTACCTGATGGTATCCTGACCTAAGATATATCTTTGAAAACATCTTTGCATCCTTCAATTGATCAAAGAGATCATCAATCCTTGGCAGAGGATACTTGTTCTTTATAGTTACTTTATTCAACTGTCTGAAGTCGATGCAAAATCTCAATGTCCCATCTTCTTTTTCACGAACAAGACTGGGGCACCCCAAGGTGACACACTTGGACGTATATAGCCCTTCTTCAGAAGTTCTTCAAGCTGCATTTGCAACTCCTTCAATTCGGGTGTACTCATTATGTAAGGAGTCTTTGACAATGGAGCTTCTCTAGGCATCATATTAATAGAGAAATCAATATCTCTCTTTGGAGGTAGTCCTGGTACCTCCTTGAACACATCTTCAAAATCTTCTAGTACTGCATGATCTTCCAATTTGGCACCTTATCCTTAGATTCTTCCTCCATATGGGCTGCAAATATTTGATAGCCTTTCCTGTAGCACTTCTTCAACTGCATTGCTGAAATTTCTCGGACAGTAACTGCCCTGGGAATTCCTTGGACTATTTTTTGATTTCCTTCCTCATCCATGCAAGTAAATTCCTTGTTACGATAGTCTAGTATGACTTGGTGTTGGTCCAACCAATCCATACCAATCTGGCAGTCATATGATCCCAAAGGCAAGATGTTCAAATATTCCTTGGTACTCAATCCATTCATGCCCACTGGACATGATTTAACCAATTCAACAACCTTTCTCTTGGCTCATGTAGCCAGCCACACTAGCCAATATTTCACATGCTTGTTTCTTGGAAATTGCAACCTTTCCACTACCTTGGGATCTATATAACTATGACTATCCCCTGAATCAATTAAAATAATAAAGGCATGGTTATTGATCATACCTTCAACTTCAATCATGTGTAATTGAAACTCAACTTTCTTGTTGTCTAGGGATGGATAGATCCTTGGTATTCTACTGCCCATGTCCTCCACTGTTTCTGCTTGCTGAACATTGTGGACATCTCTCACTTTGTCACTTCTGTGAGGGTAATATCTATACTTGTGATCCCCTTTACAACCCCAACATTGCATAGCTGGCTGTCTTGGCCTTTGTCCACCTACTTCAGCCATCCTAGGCTCTCTAAACACTAGTTGTGCTTGAGGATTATTCCTGAAAAAGGGTGGCTTGTTCTCCTTCTACCTCTGTTCCCTCTTAAACTTCTTCTTGTCTTCCCAAGCTCTTTGGAAGGTAGGATTTCCTTTATGCCGATCATATAAGAATTTATCGCTCCTTATGGTTTCTTCCATAGTTTTAGGATCATCATATTGGATCTTGTCACTAAGGAAAGCTGGCAGTCCACTAAAATATATTTGGATTTTGACAGTCTCATCTTTGATGAAATGGACATACTTCAACAACTCTAGGAATCTTATTTCATATTCATATATAGTCATGCTGCCCAATTTGAGTTCAAAGAACTCTTTCATCTTTCTGTCATAATATCTCTTAGTTAAGTATTTCTTTTCAAAGTGTTTCTTGAATTCCCTCCAGGTAACATTCTTCTCTTTGATATATTGTACTTGCACAAGTTGGTCCCACCACATGGATGCTTTTCCTTTCAGTTGATACATTGAAATTCTTCCTTCTGCATGAGATGAGTAATTCTACAGTTGGAAATATTTCCTCATGCCAAGAAGCCATGTCTCAACATATTCCTCCTTCTGGTGCTCTCCATCAAACACATGAAGTTTAATCTTGTTCATTTCACCCTTCGGTTCATCCACTCTAGATCTACTATTCTTTCCGGTAGGAGATGGACTTGAACTACCGTGTGCCCTCCTCTTGGAGTGCCCTTGTGAGTGATGATGGTGTTTGCCAACACTCCTTGATTTTCTCTTCTCAATAGGGGACGTGTGACTTTCTGATTTACTGGAGTCACTCTCCTTATCCAATTTCTTTTCTATTCTTTCTAGGCTCTGCATCAACTTTATGTTGAATTATCCCTGTTGTTCCCTAGCTTACATGAGATTTATGTTATCTGCTCGGTGAGTCTAGACATCTCTCTGCAACTTTTCAATAATTTTCATCATGTTTCCTTCGTTATCTATCTCTTCTTCATTCCCATTGGAGTTCTATCCTTCAACTCCTATATGGACATCCATTCCTCTAACTTCATTTTTTGAACTGTAAGCACCCTGTGCCTTCCCCATTTCTCTGCACTATGCAAAAATTCGGTTTAGTTCTGATAATCGTTAACTTTGCAAAATGTGCAGTCAACCAAGTTTTGTCAGGCTATCAGACTTTAATAATTTTCCACAATAAACCAATCCGATTCAACAAAACAATATCATATTCCATTTTCTGCAGGTCTTGGTCGGTCAAGAACCCCTCAGCTTCAATCTCTAAGCCCATTTTTTTTCTGCCACAAATTTCGGGCGCTATCCCCTTTTATCCATCCCTTGATTTGCATGTGATCACGACTGTGAACCAACGCTTATGATTTGGGTTCTTATTCAGAGCTCTGAAACTTTGGGCTCTGGGCTTTGGAGGTGTTTCCTTTTTCTGCGCGTCCCAACATCAACAAACAACGAATTGTAGAACACATGAAGAATGGTGAATATACAGTCCACCTTCCTTCATGCACCACTTCTTCCAGAGTGTCAAGTCTCCAAACTTCACGATATGGCGCCACGTGTCCACTGGGGCCCATAGTTTCCATGCTCGAACTAATAAATGACGAAAAAATCACATCAACTTGAGTACTTTTCAAATTGAGGGGACATGGTTTGGTGGTTTTGGATTAACCTGCCGATCATTCCGCAATTGTCCCCACATTGACACGTACCCCTTCTGGAAAATTGTGGTTTGGATTGCAGGACCACCTTGTAGAATTATCTGCTGCGCAACTTCGATCCCCACAATGCCTCCCAACACTCGATCTTGATAGATCATGACCAAAGTTAATGTGGTCTCGATCCAACTAAATTCATCATCATGCTTAACTACCTTGTGCCACCACTAGGAGCGCCACTCAGCAAGACACACGAAGCTGACACATGGTCCAATCAGGCGAGTGACATATGTCACGTTCTAACAACATTTCCATCTTACCAAGGTTCTTAACTCACTGACACATGGCACAGATTCCATGTTTCCATGTCATCCCTAGTGACGTCAACAAGCCACGTCACTCCGGGACTTCGGGCTTCGAGAGATTTCACCTTCGCACACCCCGTTTCTCTTGAACGTCGAACTCCTGAACAAGTCGATCTTGTGACACGCGTCTCTTGCGACAAACGGTCTGGATTAACTCCGGACTTCCGGACTTTGGGAGTTTACACATCAACACACTCCATTTCTCCCGAATGTTGTATTACCGAACAAGATAACTTGTCGACACGTGTTCCTTGCTTGGATCGACGAACATGAAATACACGAAGTTCGCTCTGTCTTCTCTACACTTGACCGAGATTTGTGACCTCAAATTAACATTTGGGTGATTATATCACTTTGCAAGATAGAAAGTCATGCTTTAAGGAACCGTGAATATCAATGACCAGGAGTGATTGCGAGAACTCAACTTTCTCATGCTTTAATTTCCTTCCCAATATCCACAATGCGAAGATGCTCACCTGTAGTGGAATCGATATCCATCGTTGATTTGTTGATCTAGCAAGATCAACGATCCTGAGGGATTGCAGAGTCTCAACTTACTCTCGCTTTAATTTCCTTCTCGATCTCTGCAATCGCTCCCCACCGTCGATCTCCCCTCAATGAGATCCGACAATCGTGACTTAATCTTCACTCGATCTGACGACTCAACTTCAAACCTTGCGGTTCCAAACCCCAGTTACTACAATCTCTTTTCTCTTCTACCTTTCTTGAACCACTATACCTCCTGAGCTTCCAAACATGACCAAGGTGTTCTCTTGGCACTCTTGAACGCTTTGAATTGAAATTTTGACCCTCTCAACAACAATTTGCTTTGATCTTTTGATTCCATAACCACTTATACGCCCTAATTCAGGCTCAGTGTCGAAATCTGGGCTTTGAACTTCACTTTTGTCCATTTCGAAAACAATTATTTTTTGAAACTTTTGATTCATCTTCCACTAACTTGGCCTATCCAGGCTCAATGTTGAAACCATGGCTATGATACCAATTTGTAACATCCCCAACCACCAACAGGCCAGGCAACACCACTTCTTGAACATCTCTCTTAGCTCTGATACCATTTTGTAACGTCCCCAGCCACCAACAGGCCAGGCAACTCCACTTCTTGGACATCTCTCTTAGCTCTGATACCATTTTGTGGCAGCCCCAACCACCCAGGCTGGGCCATGTAACACCACCAACAAACTTCTAAGCTCTGATAGCAGGTTAATATTTCATCCCGGAGTACATATATATTACATGCATTTCTAATGAAATAAAAGGCAATAAAATATACTACTACCATACTAACTCATGCAAAATTGACTGTAAATCATACAGGATTCGAAATGACATGATAACATTGTAAGAATCATAGACATGCACAACATACATCATTAAACACATAATTGATACTTATCTTTGGATTGTGAAGACCACTGACTGTGTGCAGACCTTCCACGAACCTCCCAGCCTTAGACCACACTGCTCATCACTCTCAGCAGTGGGTCACCCCCAAGCTAGGACTAAACTCCACCAGGCAAGGGATTCCTAGGCTTGGAAAGGCTAACAAGAATTTTGCAAAATTCAACAAGAAGTATTCTCTTAGGATCCACTTACGCCCACTGCTCACAGACTCTCATTCCCCACATGCATGTCCCACCCCAGAAGTATACACCTTCATTGTCGCACAATTCATCGACTGCTCCACCTCCCTTTCAGGGCTTCAACAACAGGCCGAACATGAACTCTCAGAGCTCTGTAGATGTTACTGGACTCCCTCCAGGAGAATTCACTTCCTTAGCACACTCTCTCACTTGGAGAGAGTTGCTCACATGCCTAACAACCCGCCTTTGCAAACCATAGGCCTAACAACATGTTTCTTCTATCCATCTCCAAAGACAAATGGAAAAGGGTGGAGGAAACAAAAAAACTCAGGTAATACAAAGTAGGGCTCAAAAAAATACCAGTGCCCGCAAGTTACAGAGGTTCACGATGGCCACATGTTCAACTATGGTGGAAATGGCTGGCTGCATGCTTTCTCGGTGCATGAGTGAACTTGTCAGGATAAAGGTGGTCGACTAGTTAGAGAATGGCGAGAATGGTGAGAACGTGAGAGCCAACTGTGTGCCCCCCCACCTCCATGAGCCCCCCCCCCAAACAACA
>ML787611.1:486826-513441 GCA_009831015.1 Picea engelmannii
TTCCCAAAGGAACATAGGTTATAATCATATCCTTCTATCAACATTTAGAATAATAATAAATTATTCTTGGACTTAAGATCTTAGTCTTAGTCCCAATTTCCAACCTCTCATCCCCCTCTCCCTTACCCAACCTAGTGGAGCTTAGTCCCCCATACTCTTTCTTCGTGGCCGGTCTACACACAATGATGTTTTTATATGAATAATATGAATATTTACATGTACAAAACAAGGTCTTGGCCTTTAACACCTAGGCTCACCGGCCTAATAAACACTTAATCCTATCAGATTATAATTGCTTGGCTCACCAACCTACAAAAAATGTTACAATTCATAAATACAACTAGGGCTCGTCCTTGGGGATATTACAGAATGCCACTTTGAAGAAGGGGATCAGGTGTTCCTTCGTCTACAACCTTATAAGAAAACCCGTTAAAGACAACCACTATTATAATATTTCTCCTAAGTTTTATGGCCCCAATAAGGTCCTCAAATGTATTGGGCCAGTGGCTCACAAATTGTAACATCTGATCCACTCTAAAATTCATCCAATCTTTCATTTCTCCTACTTAAAGAAAGTGGTGAGATATAATTATCGTATTCAAACTAGCCTTTTATAACTGGATGGTGAAGGTTCCATTTGGTTGCATCCAAAGGTCGTCCTTGATAAAAGAGGGCATTGTCTCCACCAACACACTGTCTAGGAGGTCCTAATATAGTGGAAGGATAAATCGTTTGAAGATGCCACATGGGAACCAACAAAGATCGTCGAGAAATTCCCTCATCTCCAACTTTGAGGACAATGTTGTTTTTTAAGGGGGAGGTCATGTTAGGGTCCTACCCTAACCCCCTAAGTACATGGATAGGTTGTTATGTATGGAGTCCATCTATAGTAAATACGACCCATGCAATAGTTTAAAAGCAATAATTGTAAGAAGGCCTACTAGAAGATTCCACCTACTAGAAATTTCATTCTCGAGAATGTTCCTAGGAGGTATATAGAACTATATAAAGAAATAGAAGCAATGTAATGAGGTGCCTTGTGAGGTATATTATAATCGAATCTCTACTCATTAGAGGTTTTCCCCTCGAAGAGACAAGTGATTATTTCTCTCATCAATAAAGGTATAACATTTTGTGGTATTATGGTTCTTTTATTGCCTATTGTTGTTGTAATATGCCATTACTGTAATTAATCTAAGTAAATCCTATTATTTTTGCACTGCATCTTCCAATTTACTGATAAAGCACACCACAATATGGATGAAAGAGAGTGCACTTTTTCCTGTTTTCTCCCCCATTAGTGCTATAATACAAGGATGTAGCAACCATATTTGCATCCTCTTTTGTGCAAATTGGAAAAAGGGATGTGCAATAATTCTTTACTAGGGTTTTTTGTCCACTTATGCATCCTTGTTCATCCATTTTTACATATTTTTTTCATATATAGTATCTCATTTGCACCTTTTTTTCATAATTTTGAGTCCTTTTTACACTCTTTTTATCCTTTTATATCTTGCTTACATCATTTTTTACAACATTTTTTTGTCTTATTTGCATCCTTTTGAGTCCTCTTTGCATCTCATTTTTCCTTTTTTGCATCCTATGTGCATCCATTTTACGTCCTTTTGCATCCTTCTTGCACCCTTTCGAGTCCTTTTACATTGTGTTTCTATCTTGTTTGCATATTTTTTTATCCTTTTTGGATCACATCCTTGTTTCTAGGCTTCATGATGTAGAGTTTGTTCCAACCTTTCTAATGCATATCTAAAGTCACAATTCTAACCTATGACTGGAAAGCTATGACTTTGACAAGTTGACCTAATCACATGTCCACTTCAATGCATGTTAACACATTTTTTTTCATATTACATATGCATGCAGGTAGGTGTAAGTTAGTTGCATTGTGTATGTTAGGTGTGTCACTTATGCGTGCAAGTGTTGTAAGTTTTAAACCTGTGAAGTAAAACAATGCATATGGATTCTTAAGCAAAACATAAATTAATCAATGGCTCATACACATAGTACATAGAGATTTACATTAGAAAAACTTAACCGAGAGAAAACCTTCCTTAGTGCTGCACCTATCGACTCTTCATTGTATTAATTTCACCATTCACAATACGATATATACAATATTTTAGGTAATTCGTAGCTACCAAAACCCTAATCCCTTAATCTGGGATTAATTTAGAAAACTGCTAAAAATAACCAAAGTTGCCAAGAAAAAATTTCGGGGAATTGCCCTGAATCCTGTCAGCTCTACGCTTTCTTTACATACAACGTGTCACATGATTACATAGTCAACAATCCAGGGAAACAATGCCCATTGTTTCTCTACACCAACATAACTTCTCGGTGCTCACAGACTTTGTTAATGAAACTGCAACATTCTTCAAAGTGTCAACTTTTCTCCAATAACACTTTTTTGTCTTCAACCATGTCTCTCAAAAATTGATATTGACCATTAATATGCCTTGTATTTGAATGATAAGATGGTTTCTTTGCCAAGAATATTGCACTTTGACTGTCACAATCTAACTTTATTTATTGTTGTACCAACTCAATACATGAACACAATCTCTGTAACCATATTTCTTCCTTGCATGCATCAATGGTTGTCATGTATTCATCTTCTGTAGTTGAGAGTGCCACTACATCCTGTCTTTTTCTCACACCACTGATTGCTTCTCCAAATAAGTTAAACACATGCCCACTTGTTGATCTTCTACGATCCAGATCTCCAACCCAGTCTACATCAACAAACCCATGTATGTCCAACACTGTGTCCAATCTCGGTCTTCCTTGGTAGCACAATCCATAACTATAAGTGCCACACAAATACCTTAAAACCATGTTTACTATTTTCCAATGATCCTTTGCTGCTTTTGACATATACCTACTCAAAACTCCTACTGCACGTGCAAGGTCCGATCTAGTACATACCACATGTATGTTTTAAACCTGTGAAGTAAAGCAATGCACACATCAAAATACTAACCGCACTAGTGATGCAGGAGCATCGCTATCAAATAAAAAAAAAGCGGACGTGGAAGCGAATTCGACACATCAACGCATTGAAAGATCCAAACTGACTCTTAACCAGATAGGTAGCGGTGTGGATATTTTTTGAATCTCTCGTTAATTAATTAGATGTATGTAAAGTCGGGCCACCGTTTTGAACTGACAGATCATTGTAAATCCTTACACGACTGTAATATATTACAGGTGTAGGATAATATCCCATATTAGTCATTAGGTTGCATTAATTAAGCTGAGTAGGTAACCACTTGAGTAGAGTGTGATAGAATTTAGATAGGAGGAAGAAGAGCGAGGAAGCTCTGGGTCCTTAGACAAGTTTTCATTGTAGTTTTGTAAGAGACATAAGTTGTAATATGTATTTATTTCTGAAATGAATAGAACAGAGAAAATTCATCCAATTGTACAGTGCTGATACTATTTTACAGTTTTACTATTGTTATGTGTTTTGTGGATGTATGATGTTCATGGTGAAGGAATGAATTTATGAAGAATTGAATAAGTTTCAAGTGTTTTCTCTTTTGTAAGTTATGGAAGGAGTGCATACCGAACACAAGGAGTGCGTGTGAGGGAGTATTTTTCGACTTGAATCTCAAAAGAGATAGCGTGGAACTTTTGTATGCAGAGTATGCATATTAAGCGCAAGGAGTGCGTATGCGAAGTCTTTGAATTGGAGAAATAACTCGGGTTTTTCTCATAAGAAAGTGCAGAGGTCAGTTGTAAGGAGTGCACAGGACCATAAATCGACTAAGTGTCGAAGAAATCCTTCAGAAGAAGAATTTGCGGAAGTTGGACAAGATAAAGGGTTAAGATCTATCCAAGAAGACCCGAAGTAAATCTGGATTGTCAAATATAGAGGGACGGATGGTGACAGATCCCGAACTTCGGATAATAATACTTTGGGAAGTTTAGAATTGAAATCTTCGAACCCCGAAGGTTCGAAGTAAATTATAACCATCAATTTGAGGAGGACAAATGTCAACAAATCTTTTATTTCAAGAGATATCCATTGTGGAGAAAGCAGGAGTTGAGATTTGAAACTTCTGAAGCCTGAATCACAGAATAAATCACAACCATTGATTTAGAAGGATTAGTTCTGATTCGTAGATTAGTAAATGACAGATATGAACCGTCAGGTTTAGAAGCGCTGTCGAGATCTTGAGATCGATGATCACGAAGGATTGTGTGGATGGAAAGTACTCAGATGTTAAAAATTTGATAGTGGGCCACAATTGAAACCACAGTATTGCAAAAAGGATGCGTGGCAATTGGTAGTGAATTGCGGGTAGAAAAGTGGGTTGATCCAAAACCACTTTCGACCGCACCTGAAATTTTGTGTGGACATAGCCTGAGGACACATGTGGGAAGGAATTAACAGAGGAGGAGCTAGCGCCTGAGTCGTGATCGTTTAGTAGTGAGAAGAAGAGATCGTGAGTGTTACATAACTTCCATCGAGAGACATAAAAGGCTTGTGTTTATTTACAAGAGAGACCATTAAGGTTTTAGAGAGCTAATTCAGCTCTGAGAATTGAAGATCCTTGACTAGGACATCACACATCCCCAAGGAGAAAGGGGGTTTTGCACCAACTAGCATACAAAACATGGGACATGTCCTCTTCCTCTTACTATGTCTTAGGACACTGATCTAAAAATAACTTTACACCTACATGAATAGGAATATTGATCATTTTACTTTCCTGCATATTAAACCTCTGCAATATCGTTGTTATTGGATAAATCTGTAGGTGCGGACACTAACCGATCTCCCTAGATCCACCTGGATCTAGAACAAAGCAAGACAAAACATGACCCTTTCCCTAGATTTTGACCATTGAATTTAAATAGGAGGCAAGAACTAATAAAATACCTTATTATTGCTTCCTATGGTCTTTGTTGCTCCTGGTTTGCTCCAGTGCTCTCGTGCAGTCAAGACCAAGACAACACAAACCAACCAAAGTGAAGAAAGCACAATCTATTCAACAGTCAATCTATGTATATGATCAAGGAATTATACAATAAAGTGGAAATAGCTTTATGGGAAAGGGACATATTACTGTATCATATTAATGGAAAGTAAAGATTACAACCTGAGCCTTGATGTCACAAACTTCCTTTCGATGGCCCTTGGCTCCGACACACACACTTGCTCACTTGCATGAAGAAGATCAAAACCCTTATGATATCCTTGCTGGAGTTTCCTAGCCTACTGTTCAAGCTTCAATCCTTCACACAATTCTTTCACCTATTCTCCAATGAATCTTGTTTAACCTTGCTTAACATTTTCCATGAGAATTCCCTCAATATATAGGAGAGAATGAATTAGTTACTTGGATAAGAATGATCCCAAAACATGAGGGAATCCAGTACTAGGATAACCATTCGAATGCCATCTCATCCTTCTGGAATATTCCCTTCTAGAAGCATAGAGAATTCATCTTTTTCCTTTCTTTAGAAAGAGTTCGCACCCTAGTAGTTCAATACAGTGCGAACTTCTCACACCCTAGCTTAAGGCAGCCTGTGAGAATCATGCATTCTCGCAGACAAATATACTAGTAGCCTGTGAACAATCTTCAAAAATGAGTTTCTGGAAGAGATGAAAATAACTTTTTCTCAGGAGAAAGTTCTTATGAAGAGCCTGAGTACACCATCATCAATACATCATCATGATGACCAAAATCATGGGTAACAATCGTCTCAACATATTTTCTATAATTCAACAAGAGTTTCCTATTTGCACAATCTTGTTTAATCTCCATTTCCAAAATGAAGTTAATAGCACTAAGATCCTTCATGTCAAATTTGGAGGATAGATACAATTTCACCTTCTTGATAACATCCATGTTATTTCCTACCAGCGACATGTCATCGACATACAACACTACATAAATGAAATGATTACCAACCTTCTAGGAATATACATAATGATCAAACCTGATTCTTACAAATCCCATCCCAATGATTCATGTGTCAAACTTTTGGTACCACATCCTAGGTGATTTATTCAGACCATATAGTGACTTATTTAGCTTACAAACCAACTCTTTCTCTACCTTCACTGCAAAGCCTTCTGTCTGATTCATGTAGATTTCTTCTTCCAGATCCCCATGTAGGAATGTTGTCTTCACATCCATTTATTCTACTTCAAAATCAAAAGCAACAACAACATTTAAAATAAATCTAATAGAAGTTAACTTGACAACATGAGAAAAAATTTCACCAAAGTCAATTCCGTCCACCTGGGAATAATTTTTTCTACTAACCGAGCTTTGTATTTCTCCACTTTTCCTTTTGAATTCAACTTCTTCTTAAACACCCATTTTTTTCCAATGGCCTTTCTTCGAGTTGGAAACTCAACTAGTTCCCATGCCTCATTCTTATCCAAGGAATCCATCTCTTCAACCATGGCCTTCTTCTAGAGTTTACTATCCTCTAAATTCACTGCTTCCATGACAGTTCTGGGATCATCATTAGTAATAGATAAAGAAAAATTAGCACAAAAAATTAGGTGGACTATACCTTTATGGTTTCCTTCTTTCCCTCTTTGATCTCCTCAATACTGGAGTATGAGGTTCTTCTTCTTCTGATTCATCTTCTTTCATTGATTCATATTTTACATCATCCAAATCAAACTCTATTTTCTCAGGTTCTTCTTTCCTTGGTAGGAATTCCTGTTTGGGAACATCTTTAACCTCTTTAAAAAAACATCCTAACTGTAAATAGTATTATTAGTTTATGGGTTCCAAATCTTATAACCTTTCATACCATCTTTATAACCAATAAAGATACGCTTTTTATCTTTATTATCCATCTTACTCCTATTTTCCTTTGGAACATGTACATACGCATCATAACCAAACATTCTGAGATGTTTAAGAGAGGGTTTATTACCATTCCATACCTCATGCATAGTTTTTTCCACCAACACTGATGAGGGTGATCTATTTACCAAGTAACATACATTACCCACTACCTCTTCTCAAAATTCCTGTCCTAACCTAGCACCACTGAGCATGCTCCTTGCTTTTTCCATCAACATCTTGTTCGTCCTTTCTCCAACCCCTTTTTGTTGAGGTGCGTATAGAGTAGTATTCTACCTTTCTATACCACACTTATTACAAAACTATTCAAATTCATTCTCACATAATTCTCCACCATTATCTATCCTCAACACCTTTATTTTCTTCTTTGTCTGATTTTTCTACTAGAGTCTTAAACTCTTTAAATTTATCAAATACCTCAGATTTATTCCTAAGAAAATAAATCCATGTGTTCCTTTAGAAATAATCTATGAATGAAACATAATACATAGATTTACCTAGTGATGGAATAGGCACAAGTCTGAACACATCACTGTGTATTAACTCTAAGATCCCCTTTGCTCTTATAACACCGGATGAGAATCTTATCAATTTTGTTTACCATTTATGCAATGTTCACATAAATCAAAATATAGGGTGAAATTAGACATACCTTCAACCATACCTTTATCGTGTAGTGTCCAAAGGCCCTTTTCTCCAATATGTCCCAGTCTTTGATGCCACAAAAAGGTCTTCTTTCCTGTGATAGTATGGATCATATCTTATTTATTTCTCTGCTTAGGAACAATAGAACTGTTACACCCATCAATATAAGTGCTTCCCAATAACTTGTACATAGTTTCAAACTGAACTCCCCTCATCAACACCATTTCTCCTTTTACCATCTTGCAAGTGCCCTTTCTCAATAAAGTATCCACACTTGCATCATCCAACTTACTTACAGATATTAGGCTCCTGGATAGATATGGAATGTGCAAAACTCCATGGAGAGTTTTAATCCTTACATCTTTCAACAACAACTTAACCCTTCCACGTCCCATGATTTTAGTTGTCGAGTCATCTCCTAGGAAGAAATCACCACCATTGCATTTTTCATATTCATTGAACCACTCCCTATAAGGAGTCAAATGACTTGATGCACTTGAGTCGATCAAGCATACATCACGATCTGCATGTGTACCTGTAGATGCTAGGTAAACCTCACCTCCTTATTTTATGGAGGTTTTCGTCTCTGTGGAAGATATATCATCATATCCCTTTGCCTTATCAACATTCTTAGATCTACAATCTTTTTTATAATGCCTAGATTTACCACATTTCCAACATTTCCTCAAAGATTTTCTTGGGGATTTAGATCTACCTTTATATTTAGATCTCTCCCCGAAGGCTTATTTTTATTCCTATCTTTGGGATGACCTCTTAAAGTTATAGCATATGTGCTATGATTATCCATGCTTTTCTACCTCATCTTTTCTGATAACAAGGATGAAACTACATCCTCGTAATTCAATGCAGATTGCGTGGTACTACCAGTTGCTACAACTAGATTATCCCATGATTCTAGCAAAGAACATAACAAAGTAATACACATATCTTCTTCTACAATCGTAATATTAACATAGAAAAGTTGACTTGCTAGAGTATTGAAGGCATTTAGATGCTCTATCACAAAATCTCCATTTTCCATCCTAATATGATAGAACTTCTTTTGAAGAAACAACTTGTTTACTAGGGACTTTGACTGATAAAAATTCCCCAACTTTTCCGATAGTTCCTTGGTTGTAGATTCTCCTGACACATTCAATAACACTGAATCTACCGAGCAGAGTCAAATTTTACTCCTTGCTCTTCTATCCAGCTTCTCCCAATCTTCTTTCGACACACCAATAGATTGAATACTAGTAGTTTGTGTACTAGTAGTTTGTGTGCCAGTAGGTTGTGTATCGAGATCCACAATTGTTGGGCACATGCCTATTTTAGGGAAGAGGCACGACGTGGAGGAAAGACAGTTGGCAGAAAATCACGTGAGGTGCACATGCAAGAAGAAGGGAAATAAAGACAATTGGTAGGAAAACATCAGACAAAAACGCGCATGCAGAGGAAAAAAATGCACAAGGCCAACATATAATAAGACCTAACTAGGTTAGGGTTTTGGTAAGAGAATGTAATGGTTGATGAGCCAAGAATAAATATAAATAGACACCTAGGAGTTCTAGGGGGGGGGTTCAGTGTCATTGCTGTTTTTGTTATGTGTTACTCGTAAGAGATAGAGTAACAAGGTGATAACATGACTGCAATCTGATACCCTTTTAAGATGTTGAGCTGTAGGAGAGAATAGTAACTAGACCTTGAGGGTTAGATCGTAGGATATGAACGAAGTTGTAGTGTGTGCGACGCCATATATGACAGAACCATAATAAAAGAGCTGAAGAGACAAATCTTTGTGGACGTAGCCCAGGAGGGGGTGAACCACTATAAATCATGTGTTATATGGACTGATTATTGTTTATGTCTTTGCTATCAATGGTTAGATCTTAGATGAATGTTTTGATGAAGTAGTTAGATATGTTGATTTACATTCATGAATAAGGAACGAAAAAATAACTAAAATAGATGAATGATATAGCAATGGACTGAAGATCACATAGTACTATCCCAGATCCCCACTCATTCCCAAGCTGCAAGCACCTGAGCGTTGTAGTCACCCATAGAACTATCTTGGGTGAGACTGCGTAGTGCACTTTGTGTACTGCGTTGCCTTCTAGTTTACCAGGAGGGATGATAGTTTTAGGGGCTTTGTTGGATCCCTAGTAGACATGAAGCTGGGTCAATCATGTTAAAGGTATAAATCAGATAAGAAACCAACAAATGGTTCCATTGCCGGTTGAGAAAACATAGGATTGAGTAGATGGGATCTGTTGAAGATCTGTTAAAAGAATGTAAGATCCACGGAAGGCGGGTCAAAGGAATACCGAATCGGATGACAAGAAGGTGAGAAGAATGTGCCACTATAAGGGGATGTTGAGACCATGGAATCCCACAAAAGCAGAGATCGAAAGTTGGCTAAAGACAAAGGAGCTAGAGTTTGTGCATAAAGATAACATAAACCCTAGAGTAACACTGCGTAAATACCTTGAGAAGCATGTGTCTATTGATTTGCATGAAGTATTTTTTCTGTGATTTTCCACACTTATTGAAGGAGTGGATATTGAGGTTGAAAGAAAACCACACAAAAAATTGGATATGACAGTTAGAGTGGACCTCAGTTCAGATCACGTAGTTATAGTAGGTGAATAAAAAATTCACCAGCGCAGTAGATTTTTGGCTCGACAATATTGTAGCAGGATTTATAACAGAATTTGTAGTAGATACCATAAAGTCGTACAATGCAGTAGAGTAAGAGTTTCTATACAGGCCTCAAGTAAGGTATATTCGATCGTTGTATACTTCTATTAAGATATTTCTCTATAACAAAGGTGTAATGACAATGGATTCCAACATCTAAACTTCCCTGCGTGCATGGGGGAAGTGGGGAAGCACTGACAAAAAAATGATAAATGGAAGGAGAAGTGGATAAAGGAAAGAAGGAGGAAGCCTTGGACCTAATTATGATGGACGACGACCAGATCAAGCAGATCATAGCGACATCTGGGAAGATGCGCAGTGGAGTACCCTACCAATATAAGGTGAACACCAAGAAAAGAGCCATAGCCGCGAGGGAAGGCTTGGCAAGTGATGAGTAAGAGGTAGAGGATCTATGGGTTGTGGAGTAGATTGAGGAAATCCTACGCGCAACATACGAGAGGAAGATGAGAGGTTCAAGAGCGACAATATAAGGAAACAATCCTATCGATATTATTGTCAGTGTGGAACCCATAAACCAATATGCGACTAACACACCAAAAAGAACACCACCATTTAGCCAACCAAATTTAGGGAGAAGGAAGACATCAGGAAGTACATCTACATAAGGTACAACAGCTGGGGTATCTAGTTTAGGGAGAATTAGTCAAGTATCTACATCGCGCAGAGGTAGCAGATCAGTATTCAGGATGGCAGGACATGATCCCACCATTCGATTACCAAAATTTCGAGGAGAGGCAACAAAAGACCTTGAGAAACACTTGTTCATTTGTGCAAAGATCTGAGAAGAAAAACAGATCACTGATGAAGATACTAAACTTGCGCAACTAGCTATTACACTAAGAGACCACGCACTAGACTGGTACATGAGTCTAGACGTAAACAATGCACTTGGGACGACAAGGACACTGGAAAGCATTAATAAATTACTGATTAATGAGTTCCATAAGTCGAGCTCAGAGGATCAATACACGAATGAGATGATATAAATCCGACAGAAACCAAGAAAATCTGTCTGGGAAATTGACCAACGATTTAAATGTATGAAAGGGAAATTTAGGTATGCCATGACAGACATGCAACATAGGCATCTGTTTGCGAATTCTTTGTTACCACACCTAAAATACCCACTCAGACAACATAAATTCCAATATCAAGCAGAGGCTCTATAGGAAACCTTGCAAATGGAGGAGAATCAATACCACAAGACAGATCCATCTATAAAGGAGTTGAAGGAGGATATGAAGAATCTTACCTTCCAACTCAATCAAAATAAGGGCAAGGACAAGCGCGAAGCTGTGTGGTGTATCACATGTAGAAAAGAAGGGAACCATAAGAAAAAATGTCCAACATTTGCACAGTATATGGAAATAGGGATGCGAAATCCATTTATGATAGGAGGACCCTAGTGTGAAATTTGCAAGATGCACGAGCATGATCCATATCATTGTCATATGATGCAGAAATACCAGAAAGTACCAAAGAATGCATACTGCACTTTTTGCAAGACAATAGGCCACGATGACAAAGACTGCAAAACCATGGATCTGGTACAGGAAAGGATGTCAGGCACATATAGGGTGCAAGCCAAAATGATGACAGGACAAGCAACACCTCAATTTAATCCAGCACCACCGCAGTTTAATACTGTGCCACAACAACATAACAACGCGTAGCCGCAATATAACACTGCGCAACCCCAGTATAACCCTGCACAGTATAATCAAGGACCTTAATACAATACACCGCGTGAAGATCGCGCTGGGTAAAGAGGAGGAGGCATATGTAGAGGAGGTTTTGGACGAGGAAGAGGTCCAGTAGTGTGCCATAATTTCCAACAACTAGGGAACTATGCAAGAGAATGTCCACTACCACTTGCGAAATGCATGTATTGTCATGCAACAAACGACGATACAGAAGATTTCACAACACTATTGGGGAAGATACATGAGAAACAAAATTAGAACAATTAGAACGTACAATGGATCCCTACATAAGCTAGAGAAGATGGCAGGAACATCAACATAGTGATGCACGAAGGTGCTAAAACAGGAGATGATGCGGCTAAACATGAGCCAATACAAAACTAGTGGATTAAGAAAAATATCGAGCCACCCAAGAGATTTGATGTAGAAAAGGAGAAGGAGACATCTAAGGAGTCCAAACAAGAATTTCTCAAGCAGAAGGTTGCATCTGCATCTACCGCGCAACATACCCAATATGTCCCAATGTATGAAATGTCGTCAACATTGGACCATACCATTGAAGTCCACCTGGGAAACCAAGTAAGTTGTATTAAAACTTTCCTGCAATCTTGTATTCAAGTATTTAAGGATCCATCATCTGTTATAGTATTACAAAATCTGTTAGATAAATGTACCACAAACTCTGAGGGAAAGTTAGAAATCAGGATAGTCAATCACCTCCATGCCAGAAGGAGAACCAACCGAGAGTTTAGATTGAATGCCAACATCGAAGATTTTAACATGGGCGATATCCAACATTACTGGGATTGGATTGGGTGTTTGAGAATCAGGCGATAATCAACCTGAAAACCAAGAAGATGACATTTGAGTCAGGCGAAAACAGGGTTATCACACCTCTAGAGCCATCAGAAGTCGAAATATTTGTGGAACCAACATGTTTATACCTAGAAGAAATTAACCAGCTTTACTGGACCACCGCACGCACCAAATATTACATTAATCCAACTGCCGATGGTGTACTTAGATGGAGAAGTATCACATCATGTGCTTCCGACTCAGACACGGGTTTAGAGAATTGGTAGCAGCGCCTACATGCGGTCTCAACCAGAAGATGTGCCCGAATAGACTGCCCAGTAATATGGGTTGGGACAAAAGTCAGAGAACCTCCAAGTTTCCATGGAATCAACGACTTGGAAGAATTCCTAACGATATATGAAGATGAAGTATCAAACATTCAAAGATTGTTAGCTCTCAAAATTGCACTTAAGGCTACACCTGCAAGATGGTGGGGCGCACAGAAAGAAACAATCAAGGACTGGTACCATTGTAAGCGGTTACTGCGCATAAGGTTTGGCACAGTACAAAGAAGAAACCAACAACAAAAGTATGATGGATAGGGGGAACCAACGAAACACTTGGAGAAGTGTAGAGTGTCGTGGAAAATGAAACCCCCAAAATAATGGCCTCATCTTTTCATACACACATTAGAGGGCATCCCAACAAACTGGTATATAGACCAAGAACTGCGCAGAGGAAGTATGAGCTGGACAATACTACAAAAAAAATTTACAGTCACTTTCTCATTTGAACATGAGAACCCCAACATAGATGCAACACTTAAGAAAATAAGAGGGGTGGTATTCATTAAGGAACCATAAGTCAAACTCATAATAGAAGAACAAAAACAGGACTGACAGAGAGTGAAATAACTGCTGTCATGCTACCATGTGCAGGAAAAAATACCAGAGGAAGACGATCTACAGAATATTCAGATTGAAGAAGTTGAAGGCGAAAGATAAGTGGAAGGTCCACCTCTAGAATCAAAAGTAATTGCTGCTCCAATCAAGGTGAAGAAAATCAACATTGGGATAGTTGATAATCCCAAGATGGCCAACATTGGAGATTACTGGGATGAGCAAACAATGGACATGATAACATAATTACTGCACGAGTACAATGACCTGTTCCCAATGAACTTTACAAAAATGAAGGGTATCGCAGGAGAAACGGGAGAGATGATGATCCCTCTCAAACTGGAGGGAAGACTTATCAGACAGAGGCATTACAGATTGAACCCCATCTACAAGCAGAAGGTAAGAGAAAAAATCGACAAAATGCTGGAAGAAAGAATCATAGAACCAGTAGAAGAATCAGAATGGATAAGCCCCATGGTAGTTCAGGAGAAAAAGCAAGGAGGCATAAGAATCTGTGTAGATTTGAGAAATCTCAATGATGCTTGCCTACATGACCCCTTCCCTCCACCCTTTACAGATGAAGTCTTAGAAAATGTGGGAGTCCAGGAAGCATACTCATTCACTGATGGATTCTCAGGCTACCACCAAATCAAGATAGCACCAGAAGATCGCCACAAGACTACATTTGCAACAAAATGGGGATCCTACCAGTACACAGTCATGCCTTTTGGATTGAAAAATGCACCAATAATTTTCTCAAGAGTAGTCATTATTGGCTTCAAAGAATTCATCCATCAGTTTCTATAGGTATATTTGGATAATTGGATCGTGTACAACGTGTTGAAGGATCATGTAGAGGTGTTGAGACTGATGTTAGAAAGATGCAGGAATGCCAAATATCTTTGAGCATTAAGAAATGTATATTTGGAACACCCTTTGGAATTCTATTGGGTCACATAGTATGCAGAGAAGGTTTGATCATGGATCCTGCAAACATTGTAGTAATTGTGAACTTACCACGACCAAAATCATTGCGCCAACTGAGGGTGACATTAGGACATACATGATATTACAAAAATATTATCAAGGGGTATGCGCAAATCATTGCGCCAATGGAGAAATTACTTAAGAAGGATACTAAATTCTAGTGGAATGAAAGCTATCAGCAAGGATTGGACACCCTGAAGGAGAAGATGGTCACAACACCCATCTTAGTCTTTCCATATTGGGAGAAGGCATTCCATGTGTGTATATGCATCAGCCATAGCCCTGAGAGCTATTCTAGCGCAACTAGGAGTAGGGGATTTGGATCACCCAATAACATTTGCAAGAAGAAAACTGTCAGACTTTGAGAAGAACTACAACACTACAGAGTGAGAAGTCCTGGCAATGGTATATGCACTTCAAAAGTTCAGGCATTATCTACTTGGAAAACACTTTAAGATGTTCACAGATCATTTAGCCTTTAAGTACCTAGTCAAAAAGCCAATTTTGGGGGGGAGAATCTGTCGATGGTTACTACTGTTTCAAGATTTTGACTTTGAATTCATAGTGAAACCAGAGAAGATGAACACAAGACTTGATTACTTGTCAAGGGTCACTAATGGAGAGGAGCCTACAAACCTAGAGGATACCTTCCCTGATGCACAATTATTTTTAGTTCAGGTCACAGATGATTATTTTGTTGAAATTATTAAGTATTTAAGTACAGGGATTGCGCCACAGGAATTTAAAACCATGCAGAGGAAGAATCTGGTTGTCCGAGCAACCGATTACTAGTTAATCGTAGGGCACTTATATAAAATAGGGGTAGAAAACATCTTGAGAAGATGCGCGCTAGAACATGAAAGGCCTAGGATACTGGCAGAAGCCCATGAAGGAATAGTGAGAGGACTCTATGCAGGCGAAGCTACCGCACAGAAGGTACTACACACAGGATTATAGTGGTCAACTATTCATCGAGATGCAAAGGAATAATGTCAACAATGCGATGTTTTTCAGAGGGTTGGAAAACCAAATAGACGGAATGAGATGCCCTTACATCCACAAGTGACGCTACAAGTGTTTGACAAATGATCTATCGATTTTGTTGGGACAATTCACCCACCCACAAGAATATCAGTTGCACGATACATCATCAATGTGAAAAAATACCTCTCAATATGGGAAGAGGAAACACCCTTTAAATATTGAATCGCAGAGACAATAACACACTTCATGTTTGAATATGTGCTCACTAGATTTGGCCGTCCAAGGATCCTGATGAATGACCAAGGAAATCACTTTGTCAACAACACTATCAGAGCTTTGACTGAAGAATTCTAGGTCTACCATTAGAAAAGTATTCCATATGATCCTCAGGAAAAAGGAATAGTGTAAGCCTTCAATAAGATTCTAGAGAATTCCCTAACCAAGATTTGCAATGTCAACATGGACGACTGGGATTCAAAGATACTAGCAATATTATGGGCATATAGAACTACCTGTAAGAAGCTAACATGGCAGACACCATTTAGACTGGTGTATGGACAAGAAGCAGTGGTGCCATTAGAATTCTTGGTACCAAGTCTGCGTGTCGCAACAATTACAAACATGACATAATGAGGCACAATACAAGAAAGGTTAAGTCATCTCATGAGCATGGAAGAAGATAGGATTCTAGCAGGCTTCCACCAAGAAATGAAGAAAGCAAGGGACAAAGCTTGGCATGACCGACATATCAAGATAATTTTTTTTAAGGAAGGAGACCTAGTCCTACTATATGACAACAAGTTTTTTCAACATCCAGGAAAGTTCAGAATGCATTGGTTGGGACCATACGAGGTCAACACTGTCACAGAAAGAGAAGATGTACAACTGAAGGATTTGGAAGGGACATAATTGAAGGGAATGATCAATGGGATTCGACTGAAGATGTACAAGGACAGTTGACCACTCGCAACTTGACAGTTATCGTGCAGTAAAAAAATAAAAAATAAAATAAAACCGCGTGGAAATCCATGCATGCAGGTGAGCAAATCAGAGCGATGAGAAGGAAAAGAGTCCACACACACAATTCATTGATTTAGCATAATGAAATAAGAATACTACGCCAGAAGAAAAGGGTATAGAAGCCAAGGACTCCACACGCCAAAAAATCCCAACGCGCCAGAAAAAGGACCAATGGTTAGACAACAAGACAATTTGGAAAATGACGGCTGGGGAAATCAAGCGCCAACTGGCCGCAACGGTGGAAACTGTGACAATCCGTACACAGAGGAAAATATCGTAGCACAACGAAAAGGGAAAAGTCTGAAAACAAGATGCAAAGGACAACAGTTAACACGTACAATGGTACCATGTGCATGACACACCACCGAAAGTGAAAAAGGGACAATTGTTAGTGCGAAACAGTTATCACTCCGCCGTCTCGCTATAAAGTCAGAAAAAGGGGGGAAAAACAAGTCATTGTGTCAATTGATAAGGAGAGAATGTAGAGCCGAGTGGAAGAGAAATATAGCGAAAATTCGACTGAGCATGCATCGATTTCACAGATTTAAAGCCTAGACCCCATCACAATGTCACCACCTTGAGTAGGAGAGCCGAGTAGGGCCGGCAGGAACACACGTAGTACTTCTCGTGCAACATATGCATGAGATAAAGGGGCACCTGTAGTGGTGGATGTGGATGAAATCCACACACTAGAGTATGAAACAAACCCGGTAATGGTAGAGGAGGAGAAAAACCCTATGCAGGAGGCCAGGCAGATGGAGGAGGACCCTGAAAGAATATAGTCCGACACTTTGAGGGGACAAGGTTCATGACAGGCCGAGCAGGCCACGGGTTCAGCGCCGCAGAGCCACGAACCAGAGGTAGCACTGACATCAGTACACGAGGGTGTACCAGAGGTGGGGACCTCATCCACACAAGCAAATGGAGGGGCCAAACTAAGAGAAGCGCACACAGGGTCATAGCCGTAGGTAGAAGGGGCCCTGTGTCTGCCAAATATTTTAAGTGGGGTGCGCATTGATGATTACATGGTAGCGAAGTGACTACCATCAAATACTCCAACCATGATGTGGCATATGTCACTAAATTCCCCGACCTAGTGTCCCAAAAATATTTGGAAAGCATGGGAGAAGGTTCATTAGGCATGCTAGTACTAGAGCCGGTGCAGTGGATCCTTGGGATTTAAAACACAGGCATTATGAATCTACTGGATGTCCCACACTTTGGGAAGGGAAAGAAAATCAACGCACGCGTCACACAACTGCTTGTGAGAGTACATGGCATAATCTTATGGATGGATAGGCCAGTGCCTATCACCATGGACCTCATCGCAGGAATCACAAGGCTACCCACAGATGGGGAAAATCCAGAGCAATATTTGGAGGACAAAAGTAGAGCCAAGGCCATCTCGGATGAGATCAAGGCCAAGTACGACACAAATTGAGGTAACAGGGGCATCATGATCAGTGACATCAACGATCCTACGACAAGATTTGCTACAGACTCCTCAGATGAAAACTAATACGCAAGTGCCGCAAAGAGGAAGTACCGACCAGTGTGGTTGCTGCCACCACGTAGTGTGCAAAGGGGAGCTCGATGAGTTGGGCCCCATACCTCCTCAATTAATTCTTGGAGGATTGAAAGGACACACAGGACTAGGGCTTTGAGTTCCACTACTTGTGGCTACTCATCCTCATTGGCCTCGTTGTATGGAAAGAACCGTTCTACAACAAATATATGGAGATACTAGGGAAATATGGCACAACAAGATACGTCTCACTACGCAACTGCGCAGACCCTAAGAGAAAGAAGACAAACACATACATCTTTGCAAGGTACTTCGCAGATATGCAGGACCTTATTGCGAACACATGGCACATTACACCAGATAGTGTCCAGGAGTTTGGAGAGGTTACCAACTTGAGGGAAATGTGCTATAGTTTGTGGATGCAAGCACAGGGAGATAAAGCCAAGGAATGGATACAACTCAAATACTGCGTCACGTAGGAGAAAATACAAAGAGAGGTCCACGAGTGGCATGAGGAATGGAATGTAGAAATTTCGATACAAATTAATGTATTCCTGCGATTCTCCTGATCTAACAATTTCCGCCACTTGTTAAATACATAATCGCTTCTACTATTATTCTTGCGGAAGAAATTAAACCACGATCACAACCACAATGCACAAAGTGAAATATCAATAACACACAACACAAAAGTTTTACCGGGAAAGCGTAAAGCTAAAAACCCCACTATCATATATTATGTATATCATGAATCATGAAAAAATCTCGTACAAAACTCTAATCCAAGAGCTCTCAGTACAATACAATTGTCTCACACTGTCATACACAAATCAACAAATACCTATGCCAATTTCCGTGTCCAGACAACCTGTCTCCTCTGCACAATCTCTGCAATCCGAATTCTCACAATGAATCGAATGAATCCAATTGCCTCGTTTGCACATGCTCATAAGCATATCCACTGCATGTGTGAACAAATCACAACTGATATCCAAACTATCCCTTTCACCTGTTATCTCAACTGGATCTCCATTGGAACCGACATGCATGTAGTTAACCGTGGCGAATATTCAGTTGCATGTGAGTTCATTGATTAACTGAACTCTCACTAGTGCATGTTTAGTTACAACTACTACAACTGATATTAACTCACTTAACTACACTTATAATTCTGTTACAATTCCAAATCACTCAGTTATGAATGAGATAATAGATTAATATTTATTGTCTAATTTAATTAAGGGAAAAGTAAATTAGACACATGTTTCTTGTTGACTTTTCAACACTCCCTCTCAACAAGAAAGGGATTATCCTTCACCCCAATCCTGTCTCTATGATATTCAAATTTGCTCCTGGTGAGTGCCTTCGTTAGAATGTCCGCATCTTGATCTTCCGTAGGAATGTATTGAAGCAACATGATCTTCCGCTGCACACAATCTCTGAGATGATGATACCGGATATCTATATTCTTAGATCTGTCATGAAACACAGGATTAATTGAGAGTTTAATGCAACTATGATTATCACAATAAATCACTGTCAGATCTAAATGAGAACCAAACAAACCAACCAAGATCTTCCTCATCTAGATAGCCTCACATGCAGCTTGACTCGCTACCATGTGTTCCGCTTCCGCTGAACTAAGTGCTACGGATCTCTGTTTCTTGCTGTACCAAGAAACAACTGTAGATCCGATACTAAAGATCCCTCCTGGTGTTCTCTTTCTGTCCGTTGGGCTGCCTGCCCAATCTGCATCCGTGAAGCCATGCAACTTCACCTCATTCCTCTATCTGTACCATAATCCATACTCAGATGTTCCCTTCAGATATCTCAGGACATGCTTACCCACCTTCGAAAAGAGTTTGGTAGTCTTAACCAAAACTTGACTTAGCTGGTTAACCGCATAGAAAATGTCCGGTCTCGTGTTCACTAAATACATTAGCGAACCCACTAACTATCGATAGACAGTAGCATCCACTACCTCTCCAGAAGTAGCATCCTCTTTCCTCCAATTTCTTGGAATAGGAGTATCCATGGGTTTGCATCTCTCCATGTGAAACTTACCCAGTATCTCCCTGGTATACTTTCCTTGAGACACAAAAAGTTCACCATCTCGCTGCCATATTTCCAAACCAAGGAAATAATGAAGAAGGCCCAAATCCTTCATATCGAACTCCTTTGCAAGGTCCTCCTTGCATGAGCATATCAGCTTCTCATCACCAGTCAATATTAAATCATCAACATAAATCACAATGATTAAAAGCTTACCCTCCACCACAATTTGGTATAGGTTTGCATCTGCTTCACTTTTGGTGAAGCCCAACCTGGTGAAATAGCTGTCTATCCGAGTGTACCAAGCACAGGGTGCTTGCTTCAGCCCATATAGTTCTCTCTTGAGTCTACACACATGCGAATCTCTGTCAAAGGTCTCAAAACCTTCTGGTTGCTCAATGTACACTTCTTCCTCAATGATCCCGTTGAGGAACACATTTTTTACATCCATCTGATGAATGCGCCAACCCATCTGCGCTGAGAGTGCAAGGATGGATCTTATGGAAGAGTACCTAGAGACAGGTGCAAAGGTCTCACCCTATCCCCTCGATCTGTGAGAAGCCCCGGGCCACAAACCTGGCATTGTATTTCTCCACACTCCCATCAAAAACTTGCTTTACCGTGTAGATCCATATTGAACCTACCATTGATTTATCAATCGGTCTTGGGACAATTTCCCATACACTGTTTTTGACAATGGAGTCATACTCCTCTACCATAGCATCAACCCAATTGGGGTCCTGCACTTCTTCCTGAAAGGAAGATGGTTTAGTCACAATACATTTGCTCATAAGAGCCATGTATCGAACAAATTGATCAGGAGACTGTCTCTGTCTGCGTTGTGAAATAGGGGCTCCTATATTCTGTCTCAATCTATCAGCTTCCGTGGTACGCTTTCTACCATTTCTGATGGATGGCTCTGCTTGAGTGGTTTCCTCCACTCCATGAACCTCTTCATGTGGCTGATCCACATCTTGAGACTCATCCTTGGGAACCAACAGTTCCTCTTTTGCATGCAAGTCTAGCTCCCTCTCAAGCGACAACCTCATGGCTTTCCCCTCATCGAATTTTATATCCCGTCGCATAACAATCATCTTACTGTTTGGAAAATACACACGATAATTATGGGGCATTTCTGTGTACCCCACAAATATCCCAACTTCAACAGTCAGTTCCAACTTCTTCCTGGCATCCTTGGTCACATGCACATAAACAGATGAGCCAAATTTTTTAAAATGAGAAACATCATGTTTCTTACAAGTAAATGCTTCTTCGGGTGTACTCATGCCAAGTACTCTATGAGGACAACAATTCTGCACATAAACCACAGTATTGCATGCTTCTTCCCACAAATGCATTGGCAGGCCCTGCTCATGCAACATCGCTCGTGCTGCACCCACGATCGTTCTGTTCTTTCTCTTCGCGACCCCATTTTGCTGTGGGTTATGAGGCGCTATGAGTTCTCTTCGAATTCCTTCTCTGCTGTAGAATTCTTTGAATTCATTAGAGATGTATTCTCCACCATTATTGCTCCTTAGAGCTTTCACTTGCTTCCCCGACTCTTTCTCCACCAATGCCTTAAACTCACAGAACTTTGAGAATGTTTGATCCTTCTTCTGCATGAAGAATATCCAACATTTACGAGAAAAGTCATAAACAAAAATAACATAATACCTGTGTTTTGCTGTTGAAGCAACCGAGAATGGCCCACACACGTCCGTGTGAATTCTCTCCAGGATCACCGAAGCACGGTTCTCCTTTTCATGAAAGGTGGACTTTACATACTTCCCCAGGGTGCACCCCTTGCACTGATCTGACTGAGAAAGTGTTCCCCTTGGATGTCCAGTAGATATTTGTTTCATGATCTTCAAGGCTCCATGATGAAGATGTCCTAATCTCCTGTTCCATAATTCGCCCTCATCCCAGCTCACCACTGTTTCTACCTTGCCTATCATGGCACCACAACCATCTACCTGCAGCATGTAGAGATTCTTAACTCGAATCCCTATCTTCTTGACTTGACCTGTTGCTTTATGTCGCAGGTAGGCTATACCACTACTAAAAACAACATCATAGCCTCTGTCCTCCAACATTGCGACTGAGACGAGGTTTTTCTTCAGACCTGGAACATGCATAACATTTTTCAATTGAAATGGTTTACCTGATTCCCTCTGAAAGGTAATGGTACCAATACCATTTGCACTGTATCGTCCTTCGTCGCCCATCTCTATATGCATTCTGAGATCTTTCTCCTCCAAGTCAATGAAAGACTCTCTATCTTTCGTCATGTGGAAGGAAGCGCCACTATCCAAATACCACACTGATCCCGATGCACTTGATGCCATGCATGCGATCAAAGCGAAGTCAAGCTCAAATTGTGAGACAAGAGCCTCACCATTTTCAACTCCAACAACCGTCTTGTTCTTCTTCTTCTGCGGATATTTAGTAGCGAGATGCCCACGTCCGTGACAGTGAAAACACTTCACTTTGGTCAAATATAGCTTCTTGAATTTAGACTCAGAATTTGATTGGGGTTTCTTCCCTTTCCCTTTCCTTGCCTTGGCAGTCAAAGCACAATCCTCTTCATCATCACACTTTGATGAAGATCCATCTCTGGTGTTCTTCCTGAACTCCTCTTGCACCAGATCCGACCATATTCATTCCCAATCTGGTAATTTTCCCCTTCCATTGACATAGTCTTGATAACTGTGCCAACTCTTAGGAAGCCCTAGGAGCGCCAAGCTCACCAAATCATCAACAACGACTATTATTCCCACACTTCCAAGATCATCCTGACATTGGAAAAACTTTGTGAGATATTTTGGAATGGTGTTGCCTTTCTCCATCTTGATCTTCCTGAGTTTATCTTTGAGCACCAATTTCCTATGGTCACTACTGTTTTGGAACAGATCTGTCAAAACCTTCCAGATTGCATATGGTGTGGTTTTCCCATGGAGACTTGAGACAATGTCGTATCGTACTCCCTCCAACATAATCCTCCTTGCCTTTGCTACTTTCTTTTTCCATGCATCAAGATTTGCAGTGTCTGTCACATCCGGCTTAGGAACATCTGCAACAATGTAACCCTTCAAGCCATTGTCTTCGAGCACTGCCTCCATCCGGTCCTTCCAAGCAATGTAGTTAGAGCTACCCTCGAGTGCATACTCCAACCTTAAGCCATTGAAAGACATTTCGATCTTGAATCAAGTGTCGCACCAAGAAAATCTTGCAAATTCGAATGTTATCCAACCCAAAACTCAACCCCTTCACTTTCCTCTTGCCCTAGGAGGTTCACACCCCACCTGAGAGAAACCTGAGGGAAGTTCGCACCCTGCCTGTGTATAGCCTGCGAACTTGCCTGTCAAGTTCGCACCTTGCTCCACTGTAGCCTGCGAGAATGCTCAAGAAGTTCGCACCCTGCTCCACTGTTAGGGTGAGGGAAGTTCACACCCTGATAGTGTATTTACCTGTGAGAATGCCAATGAAGTTCACACCCTGCCTTTGTCTAGGGTGCGAGAATTAATGTTCTTGAAACACAGAAAGTTTTCAGTACTAGAGTTCGGACCCGGATAGAGGCGGGACCTGCGAGAATGCAATTATGTTCGCACCTCACTTCCGTAGCTCCGTGGCCTCCGTGGCTCTGATACCATGTAGAAATTTCGATACAAATTAATGTATTCCTGCGATTCTCCTGATCTAACAATTTCCACCACTTGTTAAATACAGAATTGCTTCTACTATTATTCTTGTGGAAGCAATTAAACCATGATCACAACCACAATGCACAAAGTGAAATATCAATAACACACAACACATAAGTTTTACCGAGAAAGCGTAAAGCTAAAAACCCCACTATCATATATTATGTGTATCATGAATCATGAAACAATCTCATACAAAACTCTAATCCAAGAGCTCTCAGTACAATACAATCGTCTCACACTGCCATACACAAATTAGCAAATACCTATGCCAATTTCCGTGTCCAGACAGCCTGCCTCCTCTGCACAATCTCTGCAATCTGAATTCTCACAATGAATTAAATGAATCCAATTGCCCCGTTTTCACATGCTCATAAGCATATCCACTGCATGTGTGAAAAAATCACAACTAATAGCCAAACTGTCCCTTTCACCTGTTATCTCAACTGGATCTCCATTGGAACTGACATGTATGTAGTTAACCGTGGTGAATCTTCAGTTGCATGTGAGTTCATTGATTAACTGAACTCTCACTAGTGCATGTTTAGTTACAACTAGTACAACTGATATTAACTCACTTAAATACACTTATAATTCTGTTACAATTCCAAATCACTCAGTTATGAATGAGATAATAGATTAATATTTATTGTCTAATTTAATTAAGGGAAAAGTAAATTAGACACATGTTTCTTGTTGACTTTTCAACATGGAAGGTACCGAAGATTCCAACCGCAGTACCTAGATCACAAACTTAGATGCAGAGAAGATCAACCCCAACGCACCAAACAAGCACCAACGAGGAAGGAACCAAAAAGAGGAGTGCCCAAGGCTGAGGGGGGGAAGCACCCCTGCCAAGAAGAAACTGTGCACACAGAATAAAAATTCCCCAACTTTTCCCATAGTTCCTTGGTTGTAGATTCTCCCGACACATTCAATAACACTGAATCTACCAGGCAGAGTCAAATTGTACTCCTTTCTCTTCTATCCAGCTTCTTCCAATCTTCTTTCGACACACCAATAGATTGAATACTAGTAGTTTGTGTACCAATAGATTGCGTACTAGTAGTTTGTGTACAAGTAGGTTGTGTACTATGATCCACAATTGTTCGACACAGGCCCATTTTGGGGAAGAGGCACGACATGGAGGAAAGATAGTTGGCAGAAAAGCATGCAAGGCGCACATGAAGAAGAGAAAGAAAGACAACTGGCAGAAAAATCAGTGGACGAAAATGTGCATGTAGAGGAGAAAAGTGCGCAAGGCCAACATGCAAGAAGACCTAAGTAGGTTAGGGTTTTGGTAAGAGAATGGAATGATTGATGAGCCAAGAATAGATATACATAGACACCTAGGTGGTCTAGGGGGGGGTTCGATGTCGTCACTATTTTTGTTATGTGTTACCCGCATGAGATAGAGTAACATGGTGATAACATGACTATAATATGATACCTTTTTAAGATGTTGAGTTGTAGGAGAGAATAGTAACTAGACCTTGAGGGTTAGATCGCAAGCTGAGGAGCTTGGTGCGATCTAGTCAACCTTGTAAAGGCCGAGGAGTCTATTTTATGAATGTATGAAAGGAGTTGTAGTGTGAACGACGCCATATATGACATAAACATAATAAAAGAGCTGAAGAGCCAAATATTTATGGACGTAGCCCGAGAGGGGGTGAACCACAGTAAATCATGTGTTATATGGAATTATTATTGTTTATATCTTTGTTGTCAATGGTTAGATCTTAGATGAATGTTTTGATGAAGTAGTTCGATATGTTGATTTACATGCATGAATAAGGAACGACAGAATAACTAAAATAGATGAATGATATAGTAATGGACGGAAGATCACATATTACTATCCCAGATCCCCACTCATTCCCAGGCTGCAAGCACCTGAGCATTGTAGTCACCCATAGAACTATCCCAGGTGAGACTACATAGTGCACTTTGTGTACTGCGTTGCCTTCTGGTTTACCAGGAGGGCTGATAGTTTTAGAGGATTTTTTGGATCCCTAACAGACCTGAACCCGGGGTCAATCATGTGAAAGGTATAACTCAGATAAGAAACCAACAACAACGATCCATTATTCTTTGTCTACAAGAAGCTCCTCCATCTTGAGCTTCCATAGCTCAAATTTTTTACCGTTGAAATTCTCAATCTTGATTCTAGAACTGCTCACCATTCTCTTACACACGAATTACCACCGCAAAGCTCCCACTAAACCTAGTTTTATCACAGACCCAAGATAAAATTGATCTATCAAGACCGAGCCAAACCCTCAACAACAAAGGCATCCCCCAAAAGCCAAAAACATACTCTGATACCACATGTAACTGTTAAAATTGTGAAGTAAAGCAATGCATACATATTCTTAAGCAAAACGAAAAATTAATCAATGGATCATACACATAGTACACAAAGATTTATGTTGTAAACCCTTAACCGGGAGAAAACCAACCTTCCTTTGTACCGCACCTCTCAACTCTTCATTTTATTAATTTAACCATTCACAATACAATATATATATATATATATATATATATATATAATATTTTAGGTATTCTGCAGCTACCAAAACCCTAATCCCTTAATCCAGAATTAATTTTAGAAAACTGCTAACATAGCAAAAACCACCAAAAAAAAATTGAGGTGCTGCATTGGAGTCGAAGGCTTCGCCTAACGTCAGGGGTGCCAAGCCTGACACCAGTGAGAACCCCCCCCCCCTAGT
>ML787611.1:513553-537327 GCA_009831015.1 Picea engelmannii
CACACACACACACATTTGCAAAGAATATAACACATACCCAACACGTGTGTGGGTAGGTCACTATGCTAGGTGTGTCATTTAAGTTTGTGAATGTGTCACTAATGTATGTGGTTCAATTGCATGGATTAGCTATGCAGGTTATGTGCATGGGTTAGATGTGTGGGTAAGTGCATTGTGTATGTTAGGTTTGTTGATTATGTGTGTGGGTAGGTGCATTGATTAGCTATATCACTTATGTGAGTGAGTGAATCACTTATATTTATCTCTTATGTACATGGGTTTAGGAATGTGGGTTAGCTATGTTGATCAGATGCATGGGTTAGTTGTGTGGATATGTGAATAAGTTAGGTGCATTGTTGATGTTAGGTGTGTCACTAATGTGTGTAGGTGTATGGGTTAGGTACTATGTGGGTAGGTGCATAGGTTGGGTGCATCATTTACGTGAATGGGTGCACCACTTATGTACATGGATTATGTGCATAGGTTAGCTACGTGAGTTACATGTATGGTTTGATGCATGAGACGTAAGTGCATTGGTTACGTGCATCACTTATATTAGGCAAATGGCTTATGTGTGTGGGTATGTGGGTAGGTGCACAAATTAGGTGTGTCTTTTATGTGCACAAGTTTGTCATTTATGTATGTGGGTTAGATGCATATATTATACATATGGTTTTTATATATGGGTTAGATGCGTGGGTAATTGCATCATTTATGTTACGTGTGTTTCTTATGTGCATGAGAAGGTTCTTTGCGTATATGGGTTAGGTGCCTGGGTTAGATATGTGGGTTACATGTGTGGATTAGGTGCATGTATTATTTTCATGGGTGGATGTAGAGGATTTGTGTGTCTCTTATGTTACAAGAGTCACTTATGTCCATGGATCTATGGTTAGGTGTGAAGATAGGTGCATAGATTAGGTGTAACTCTTATGTACATGGGTTAGCTATGTGGGTTATTTGTGTGTGCTAGGTACATGGGTTAGATATATGGGTAATTGCATAGATTATGAGCATCTCTTATGTTAGGTGTGTCACTTATGTATGTGGGTGTGTGCATAGGTTAGGTGTGTCACTTATGTGTACAACATGGGTGAATAGGTTAGGTTCATCTCATATGTGAATGATTTATGTCCATGGGTTAGGTGTATAGATAATTAAATGCAATAAGTGTGTGGTTTAAGTGTGTTAATAATTTATTATCCCATGAGTCTTTAACCCATACTACCACATTTTATCCCTAATATTGCAAGTAGAATTCTCTTAATTTTATATAGTTGCTAATCTATCGAGGGATTTATCCATGTAACTTGTTCTCATTAAAAGTTAACACATACAAGACTATCCCATCCTTCCAAGTATTTTCTTATGTGCATAGTGGTTATAATAATTCTAGACATCATTCTTCATTCTACTTGATTTGATTCTATTTTTCATGTGCAAATGAGCCTTGAATCCCAGTAAGAATATAGACCCTTGGACCACAAATTTTCTTGAAATTTAAAAACAAAGAAGAAAGTAGTATAAAGAAGAGTTTTTTTGCATTGATATTAACCATCATGCATTTTCTTATAACATGATACTATGTCATGTAGGTCCCATAAATGGCCCTACTACCCTCTCCCCTAGTTGACCCTATGATGCAGGAGCATCGTCATCGAGCACATGTGGAGAGACAACTCAACGCCTTAGAGCGCCTTTGAATCATTTCAGAATCTTAACCACTAGCGTTTCTTGCAAATCTTTTTGAAATGATCGAAACTGAAGAAGATCAAATGCTTGGGAGCTGAATGATCACGAGCGATATGGGATTTCACTCCTAGTCTTGAATGTAATGAAAATTAGGTAGCAGTTAGTTTTTTTTTTGAGTAGACGAGTAGTCAGAGGGAACCCTAAGAACCCTATAGGATAAATAAAGGTTTTGTATGCCCAAATGAGGCTGCTACAAGTTAGTAGGAGATTTTTGTGATTTAGTTGTTGCTAAGTTTTTAGTTGTTGTTTTATCATAGCTGTAGCCATTTACTTTTGAATGAATATAACAAAGGAAAATTGATCCAATGCATGATGTTGCTACTGTTTACAATTTCATGTTATTTTGTTTTCATGAATGAATGAGTTGTGTTGTTGAGTATATGAAACTGTGAAGTGTTTAGATAAGTTTTGTTTGTTCTCTTCATTAAGTTCATGCAAGGTGTGCATACAGTCCGCAAGGAGTGCATTGATAGAGTCTGTTTCGACTCGGAAGCTAAGGAGAGATAGTGTGAAACTTTCCCTTTGCAAGGAGTGCAAAGTGATTGTTGCAAGGTGTGCACAGTCGTCCGTAAGAACTTAGTCTTGTATGAGAATCTGCTGCAAGGAGTGACAGGGTCTATTTCGACTCATAAGCTCAAAAGAGATAGCATAAAATTTCCATTTGCAAGGAGTGCAAAGGGACTGCTGCAAGGCATGCACAGTCGACTGCAAGAAGCTAAGTCTTGTGTAAGAATCTGTTGCAAGGAGTGCACAGATTCAAAATTTGACTAAGTGTCGAAGAAAACCTCTAAGGAGTCAAAGGGGTCGAAGGAGAAAGCTCATGGGAGATAGTGGTAGAAATCTTCAAGGGAAACAAAGTTCTGAAGATTTCATGAGTCATTGACTAAGATCCATTCAAGAGGGAGCAAGATCATTCCAGATCGTCAGATCTGAGCAAAGTGCATGAGCTTTAAAATATCTGTGTGCACATAGGAGGAGAATTTTCCGAAGTCCCGAAAAGGCTACGAACCATTTGTCATCTAGAGAGACAGGCGATGTAAGATCTACAACTTCAGAAGTTTGTCGACAAGGAGAAAGAAAAGGCTGAGAGTTGAAACTCCCAAAGCCCGAAGAACTGAAGTGAGCCACATCCTTCGATCTATGAGGGACACATGTCGACATATAGTTGTCTTCGGGTGAAAGCACTTCTGGAGGAAGTGAAGACTAAGATTTGAAACTCCCGAAGCCCCAAGAGATGAAGTGAATCACATCCATCGATATATGAGGGACACATGTCGATAGATAGTTGTCTTCGGGTGAAATCACTCTGAGAGGAAGCAAAGACTGAGAGTTGAAACTCCCGAAGTGAAAAGTGAACCACAGCCATCAATCTGTGAGGGACATGCGTCGACAGATAGTTGTCTTCGGGTGAAATCTCTCCGGGAGGAAGCGAAGACTGAGAGTTGAAACTCCCGAAGCCCGAAGAGAGAAGTGTATCACATCCGTCGATCTGTGAGGGACACGCGTCAACATGCCATCTATTTTGGGTGGAATTCCTGCGGAGGAAGTAATAATTGAGAGTTGAAACTCTCGAAGCCCGAAAGGTGAAATCAATCGTAGCCATCGGTTTGGAAGGAGGGCACACGTCATTAGATCGTGGAGATATGGGAGTGCATGTGACAGGGGGAAAAGGGTCGCTGACTGATAGCTGACCAAGGAAGAAATAGGACAGACCTCAACCATCGATCAATAAGCAATGCCCGAGATCCCAAGATCGACGACCGTGCTTAAATTTCGGGGACAAAATTTGCTCGGGTTTTAAAAATCTTGGAGCGAGCCACAATCAAAACCATGATATTGCCAAAAGGACGCGTGGAATATGATAGTGAATTGTGGTGAGAAAAGCAGTGTTGTATCAAACCAGTCTAGGACTCCCCAAATCGTGTTTTTACGTGAGGACATAGCTCAAGGTCACGTACAGGAAAGGGCTAATGGAAGAGGAGGCAGCGCCTGGACCTTGATAGTTCAGAAGCACGGAGGGAGAGGTTGAAGGTGTCATAGAACCTGCACCAAAAGACTGAAAAGGGCCTGTGTTTAAATCACAAGGGAGACCATTAAGGTTTCAAAGAGTCGATTCGGCTCTGAGAATCAAAGATCCTTGACTGGGAGGTCTAGCAACCCCGAGGAGAGAAGGGGGGTCTGCATCAAGTGGTATCAGAGACTGAAATTGTTTTCAGGTAGAGAAAAAGAGCTCAAAGGTGTACTCTGTGTGTGAGAGACAGTCAACACAATTCCACCAAGAAGACTTGTGGAGCCACCTTTAGCCAATCACGCTGTAGAAAGAGAAATGAGAGAGCTTCGTGCAAGATTATAGGCGATGGAGGCAATGCAGAGGAGGGTGCCTGATGCTGGGGACATCAGTGATGCAGAAAGTGAAGAAGTAGAAGTTGAAGAAGCTGTAGGGGAAAATGTTTTCGAGGAATTCTTGCTAAGAGCGGTTGTTAAACTGGGAGCTAGAGAAAAGAAGCAGAGGAGGAGAAGTAAGGTGTTATGCCAATGGAAATACATGACACATGTCTTGGGAATGTCCCTAGAGAAAGAAAGAAGGAGGAGGTGAAGCTCAAATTTCAGAAGCACAAAAAGGGAATTTTGAAGTAGAAGGTGCAGAGGATGGAACATCCCTGATTTTGAGGAAGGTTCTCTTAAAACCAGAGGCATAAATTGAAAATCCAGTGCAGAGGAACATTCTATTTTGGAAAACTTGCAAGACTAAAGACAAATTATGCAAGGTGATAATTAACAGTGGGAGCACTGATAATTTAGTATCCATAGAGATGGTGGAGAAATTGGAGCTGGAGATAACTGCACATCCAAATCCATATAAAGTCTGATGGTTGCAGAAAGGACACTAGGTAATGGTCACTAAACAATGCCTCGTTGAATTTAAGATAGGAGGATATAGAGATGAAATTCTGTGTGATGTGATTCCCATGGATGTATGCCATGTTTTTTTGGGAAGACCATGACAGTTTGACAGAAATGTCATTCATGATGGGAGGAAAAATACATACACCTTGGAGAAGAATGGTAGGACACACATGTTGCTTCCAATAAAGGAGAAGAAAGTAAAAGAATAAGCCAACACAAGCATACTTCTCATGAGTGGGAAGGAACTCCTAAGAGAATTCAAGAAGGAACATGAGATGCAGTTTGCTGTGGTGAGGAAACCCAGGGTTTTCCTTACAAGTACATTGATGGATGATTTTCCTGAAGAAGTTCAGGAGTTGTTGGATAATTTTTCTGGCATAGTAGTGGATGAGTTTCCTAACTCATTTCCACCCATTAGAAGTATCATCCATCATATTTATTTGATACCAGGAGAAAGTCTTCCAAACAAAGAAACATATAGATTGACACCTCAAGAGAATGAGGAGGTAAAGAACCAAGTCCATGAATTGTTAGACAAGGGTCTCGTCAGAGAAATCTTGAGTCCATGCGTAGTACCAACTTTGTTGAGTCCAAAGAAGGATGGAGGATGGAGAATGTGTACTGTTATTGGATACATCTGTGAATGGGGACATAAACTGATCTCCCTAGCTTTACTACGAAACTAGAACAAAACAAGACAGTACACTACTCTTTCCTTAGATTTCAATTATCAAATGAGAAATGGATCTAGAACATACCTTTTAAATATTGGAGATCCGACTTCACCAATGCAATCCAAGCTCCGTTGCGAGGCTTATGGAGAAATATCTGCAAATAAACACAAACCAACGAAGAGAAGAATAACAGTGTCTATTCGATATGAAACTATGTATGTGATCAAGGAATCATACAATATGGAAAAATAACATTCATATAGGAAAGACAAGTATATCTGTATTAAAGAATGTCGAAGAAAGATACAACCAGATGCCTTGATGTTGTGAGGTTCCTTTCAACAGTTCCTTTCTTCCCACACACTTCTTGCTTCGAGGATTATGAGACCATAGATCTGATAGCTACTCACAATCTATCTTGACAAAGAAAATCTCAAAGCCACTCTAACCAAGCTAACAATCTCAAGCCAAAACAACTAACATTCTCCATGAGAGCTCCTTTCCTTTTATAAGATGAAGAAGATAAAGTGAGGAGGTTAGGATGATCATGTTCGGAGGCCACCTCACCATAGAAGCTTCTCCTTCTAGAAGCATCAAGAAGACGCTCGTTTTTCCCATGTACAAGAATTTTCGCACCCTAGCTATAGTGCAACCTGCGGAAACTTTGCAGCCTAGATATAGTGCAGCCTGCGGAAATCATAAATTTCCTCACCCTAGCTATAGTGCAGCCTGCAGAAACCAGGCATTTCCTCACCCTAGCTATAGTGAAGCCTATGAAAACCAGGCATTTCCTCACCCTAGCTATAGTGCAGCCTGCGGAAACCAGGCATTTCAACACCCTGTGTATAGAGAAGCCTACATAAATCCTCTTTAATAGGGTTTTTACAAAGGAAAATACAACTTCTTATCTTAGTGAAAGTTATTCTCCCTTCTTTCTTCAGGAATTTAGGCCACTAACCCCTCTGAAGGAAACATATAGTTTTACATCATTAACGATCATAGGGATGACGAAAATAATGTGTAACAAAGAGCCCCCCAAAGTATGAAGTTAGAACAGAGTGATAGCTGAAATAATTTTTCAAGTGTGTGTAGGGAAAAAAGAACAGTTGATCGGAAACCTGCCAACAAACAAGGAAATACAATACAATAATATATCATCACTGAGGTAGGCATTCCCATACTCAGAAAACAAGTGACTCAAAGCATAAATGCTGACATGGAAAGATCCATGTCAAGTAATACATGTCATGGCCACCAAACATACACTGTGGATCCATGCCATTATGACTCAAATATGAACATAGCCACCAAAAATACACTTGTGGATCTATGTGTTAAATACTCAAATTTGAACATAGCCACGAGACATACAATGTGGATCTATGCAACAATACATATTTCATATACTCCAACGCAATCTGAATCTATGAGAAAAGATTCAAGGTCTTCATCTCCACCACTCTATAGTATGAATCTAACCATGTGAATGCATGTGCTGAAGTCGAACATGGTAGAAACCACTTGATTACCGGTCATTAGTGAATACCATTAATAAGAGTGAGGGAAATCACCATTAATGTCAATGACTCCCAAGGTACACTAGTACAATCCAACGGGTGCAAATTAATGAGTTGAAGTCGAACACTTGGCAGAATCTCCCGATCAGGGGTCAATAATGAAAACCCATTGTCAAAAGCGAGGAAACTTGCCATTGATGTATGCAAGTTCCAAGGTACTAATTAGTTTCTAAGTCTAATTCCTGGATAATGAGTTGAAGTCAACATGAAAAGACTCATCATAGGAGGGCCTTGATGTATCCCACATCGATGACATGAAACAGGTAACAAGATTTGATGTAGATCAGAGTAACAAGTGATTCAGTACTAACTCAAGGATGACCGACGCAATAGAAGGCTTAAGGACTGCAGAAATGGACGACACAATAGAAGGCTTTCCGGGTTGAACTTCTCTTTAAAGATATTGACAACACGACAACTGTCTTGGAAACACTGACTAAACAACATTGATCACATACCAATGGGTAATTTTATAAAGGAGTATGATCAAGAGAAAAGTGGATTTTCCAACCTAGACACAAAGAGAGTGAAAGGCTGTCATGTTCAAAAGCAACTCTTCCATGGAATACAGGTTTATATACATTTATTTCCCAATTTCCCCCCCCCACCATTTATGGCGAGTACCTCTTCATTTTTACACAATCTTGAGGAGGATAACATATGCTTGAAATGTAAGCTCATCCTTCTAATGAGTCCTTCGGAGTATATTTAACGAACCCTAAGAAGGAGTGGTTCAGTCCCACATGGGGCTTTCGATGCTTGATTAACGAGTCCAAATATAGAAAACTTGGGGGTTTTTCATGTTTAGAGATTCTGAAAAACACTTAAAGAGAACTCTCTCAGTTCCTTTTTCGTAAGTTAGTCTGTCGAGACCAAAAAAGAGATAACCTACCGCTCATCAGACATTTTCTTCAAATACTTTTACGAGCGTGAAAAGAACAAGGTCGCTTGACAATCTTTTCATATTTAGAGAGTCTAAAAAGAGCTTAAAGGGAACTCCAGGGGGTTCCTTTTTCGTATAACCTTTACGAGTATGAAAAAGTGATAAAATTATACTCGGTTACATTCTCACGTATTTACGAGCGTGAGAAAGAAAAAATACTAATCTTGGTAACTTATTCTCATGTATTTACGAGCATGAGAAAGAACAAAGACTAAGCTCGGGATTGATTTCATTTTTATGGAAGATTTAAAACAAAACAAAACTATGATTGGGATAGATTTTATTTTTTACATAAGATTAAAAACTACGCAAAACTATGCTTGGACCTGGTTTCATTTGTACACAAGCTTGAACCAGAGGAAACTATGCTTGGACCTAGTTTCATTTGTACACAAGCTTGAACCAGAGGAAACTATGCTTGAGGTAAGTGGTTTCATTTTTACACAAGCTTGAACCATAGAAAACTATGCTTGGAATTCCCAACGCATAACACAGGGATGGTTGGTACTTAGCCCCCAGCTTAAGAAACTAGCGGCTCTAACTTCAACATGAAGTCTAGAGGGTGAAAGCAATGGCCCCCAAGCTTCGTTTCATCCAATTGCAAAGGTGGATGAAATGAAGCTTCAAATACTAGACGAAGGACTTGACTCAAACATAGAGAGGGAACAAATATATTTCATTTTTTAACGAGCTTGCCACAGAGAAGAAAAACTATGCTCGAGAATCCAGGCTCAATCCCCAGACCTCTGTTTCATTTTTTAACGAGCTTGACACAGAAACGGGAACTATGCTCATAACCTCTGTTTCATTTTTTTAATGAGGTTTCCATAGAGACGCAAAAACTATCCTCATAGCTGGTTTCATTTTTTAACGAGCTTGAAAGTAGAAAACCATGCTGAAGGCTGGTTTCATTTTTTAATGAGCTTGAAATCAGAAAACCATGCTCAGGGCTGGTTTCATTTTTTAATGAGATTGAAATTAGAAAACCATGCTCAACGCTGGTTTCATTTTTTAATGAGCTTGAAATCAGGAAACCATGCTCAAGGCTGGTTTCATTTTTTAATGAGCTTGAAATCAAGAAACCATGCTCAAGGCTGGTTTCATTTTTTAATGAGCTTGAAATCAGGAAACCATTCTCAAGGCTGGTTTCATTTTTTAATGAGCTTGAAATCAGGAAACCATGCTCAAACCTCTCCTCTTGATCACAGTTTCCAAGAGGACAGTGCTTTGTAAGGACATCGTGTCAAGGGACAAAACTCGGTCATGGCCTCTAAGAGATCTTCACTCGATGGAAGAAACACACTCTGGAAGAGAGACATGTCGAGGGCCGCGACAAGGGTAAGGAGATCAAGCTATAAAAACCCTATCGAAGAGATCACCATGTCAACTACTAGATCCAAATCATCAGAAGTTGAAGTCATGGGAGACAACGCCACATAATTAACCTGTGGCGGGGGCGAGACCGTCTGCATATACGAGCCATTTAAGGAGATAATCCAGTCAGGACCGATGAATGAAATTTGATCGATAGTCACAATTCTTCCATCGTGAGGGAAATATATCACACAAAAAAGAGTGGACACAATAGATTTCATGTCATAGACATAATCCCGCTCAATGAGTAAAGCGAAATCCAAGGGATCTTGGACTACCATGACATCAATAAAGACAATTTTCCATCCCAAAGTTACAGGAAACTAAGGAAGGGTCCCTAAAGGTTGAATGGTTCTCCTGTTAAAAGATAATAGATTCTGCGTAACTGGCGCAAGATGAGGACAACCTAAAGCCTGCCAAGCAATAGAGGGAAAAATACTAACATACACACCTTCATCTATTGGCGTCTAAGGAACGTCAACAAACTTGTACTGTAATCTGGAAAGGAATGTGAGAGGGAAGACGAGGTCTAGTTAGCACACCCCAATTAAAAAGGATGGCATCATTACTTGGAGGGGGTTCCACAGGAAAAGAAGGAATACCCCTCGACATGGTAGAGTCTGTATCAATAAGAAAAACATGGGCAACAATGGGTTTACTCTCTAGCGGGAGAGTAGGATTGACTGATAATGGCGTCAAATCGACCACTTGGGTTTCATTCTCCAAGGGGAGAATGGGGTCAACAGGTGGAGATGAATCAACCACTTTGGTTTCACTCTCTAACGAGAGAGTGGGATCGACCGAGGAGGAAATCGGATCAACCACTTGGTTTTCACTCTCTGGTGGGAGAGTGGGATTGATCGAGGATGGAATCAGATCAAGCACTTGGTCAACTGGTTCAACTAAGGACGTGACCATATTAACTACCTGATAAACTTGTCTGATCAACGGAGGAACCAGATTGATCATTCCATCAACTACAAGTGGGTTGAGAGAAAGCTTGTGATAAGCAGCTGGAAGTTGAGGTGGTGAAACAGTCATGTCTTCCAGTAATTTCAAGACTTCGTCCATACAAGGGAAAATGTGAGTTTGATGACTCCCTCTGCATAACCTACAAGGAAACTTGACTCTACTTTTCTTCTTCCCAAGGGTATTTTGACTAGTTGATGGGAGGTCATCAACATGTTGTTCAGAGGCTGACGACATGGATTGGAAAGGGTTTGTAGACCATACTTCTATAACCTTGGATAGACCAGGACAATCCTTAAGAAGATGGCTACCCTTACAAAGCCTACAAGGGTACCCTGGTTTACGGATTGTTTGGGTGATCTTGACATCAAAAACACTCCCAACACGATCAATAGTAACTGGTTTCTTTCCAACACGTTGAACAGTGGTTGGAATTTTAGATCCTTGTTTATTTTTCTTCTTCTTATTCTTCCTTTTCTTCTTCTTCTTATCCACCGAGTTACTAGCTTCAGAGCTTTCACTCGACGAAGAAGATGAAATGGAAGAAGACCTTGCAAGTGGATAAGGTGAAGAATATCTTACGGGTGAAGAAGGAAAAGGATCAAGATGAGGTTGATGTTCTTGGGGGGAAGTGCTTACAACATAAGCACTAGCTGCATTCGGGATTACTTGAGTGGAAAACAACCACACCAACAATCCAATTGTGAGACCTGGAATGCTCAAAGTAGCGATGTGAGGAGGACCAATGTTCCCGTAAGAAGAAAAAACAAAAGGTTCCCCTGGAACAAGGGTTCCTTCATTGGTCATTATGGGAATGGATGCCATTAAATAAAGATCCAACCTAGAGTCTGCTAGGGAGAACAAACAACACACACTAAAAATCTAGTAAACAAGCAAGCAAATAAAACCTTCTCACAATGAGCACACTAGTTGGTGATGAAATCCAATGTCGTGGGACCAAAGTGAGAAGGGGCTGAGATAGAGTGAGTGGAAAAGTTACGTTGACGACCTGCTTAACGGACTTACACCTTGGTGCAAGCTCCCACACATAATCGTGGGTATACCCTCCAAGGAGCCCGAGTGAGTTTGGCCGACGTTGATTCCAGGTACTGTGAAGACTTGCCCCTCCACAGTCACCTTGTGTAAAGACCCTAAAGAGATAGGCCACTAAGGTTACCAACTACTATAGTGATGCCTGGGGAAATAGTCGACAGTCCGATCCATACACAAAGGCAGGGTATCTAGCCCGAAATCAACTTGAAAGGCTTCCACTCATGATTGTGGGTATACCTTCAAGCGACCCCCATAATATGCACAATATCTACAACAAGACCAACAAAGCAGGGTGAGTAACTCTTCTAGTCTCAATGCAACCTCAGGTTTGGCCCTTGTGTGAGAAGGGCTTCCCAGGACAAAATGTAGCAAGTGGATTTCACCGCTCCCTAACGCAAGATTCTATGTTTGTTTGCAGCTTTAGAAAGTTATCTTTCACACCTATTCCAAAGCCCTACAACTAATCTAATGTAGGTTTGCTACCAGAAAATATAGAAAATTTCTAATCAATTTTTTATAAGCGTTTATTTTTAAGGTTGTTGTTACTCAAAAGGAAAATGGCGTGGACAATATGGTGTTTTGACCGAATCGAAATTTATGCAAAGAGATGAAGATGCAATCTTTTCATTTCGATGAAAGCTATGCTACGAGAAGGAGAAAACATTTATCATTCCCAGATGCACAATGTCCCAAAATTTACTAAACTCATCAATATCAAGAACTTCAAGAAATGATCCAAAGAGACTGTAAGAACTTCAAATGCAAGGATGTCCCCAAACTAATATAAAACAATAAATGAAATTTTTTGTTTTAAAGATAGATAAAAGAAATAGCAAATCTATATAAAACAAAGCAACCCAAACAAACTTTCTCTTTTAACACGAATTATTCAATAAAAGAAAAAGAAGTTCTTTCACTGAACAATTCTAAAGAAAAAACAATGCTTTGTAACAGAAAGACACTCAAAGGAAGAGATCAAATCTTTCAAAAGAAAACAAATAAAAAATAAGGCAAAGATGGTTGAAAGAAGATTAAATTTTGTCAAGAAGACTGTAATCAAACCCAACAAATCACCCCATAACCATATCATAGATCTGGGCAAGGAAAACAATTTTTTTTTTTCGCAATCTCCGCAGGCTGGAAGACTAGCACAGTGCGAAAATCCTTGATTGCTGCAGGCCAGAAATGGGTAAGGTGTGGAGTTTCCGCACTGGTCTAAATAGGTAGGGTGCGAAAATCCTAAGTCGCTGCACTGCCCCTTTAAGCAGGGTGCAAAAATCAAACAAAAATGGAAAAAATTAAAAAATTAAGAAGGTTTTCCAGTAAAGTTTAATAGTTAGAGAGTCAAGATGGATCTCCCAGTGACTCAGAAAACAGAAACAAAGAAATCAAATCAAGAAAGCAAGACAAACTAGGAAAACAATCTGTTCCTTAGTATGGTCGCCAATTTTGTTATTGGATAAATCGGTGAATGCAGACATAAACTGATCTCCCTAGCTTTACTACGAAACTAGAACAAAAAAAGACAGTACACTACTCTTTCCTTAGATTTCAATTATCAAATGAGAAATGGATCTAGAACATACCTTTTAAATATTGGAGATCCGACTTCGCTAATGCAATCCAAGCTCCGTTGCGAGGCTTATGGAGAAACATCTGCAAATAAACACAAGCTAATGAAGAGAAGAATAAAAATGTCTATTCGATATGAAACTATGTACGTGATCAAGGAATCATACAAGATGGACAAATAACATTCATATAGGAAAGAAAAGTATATCTGTATTAAAGAATGTGGAAGAAATATACAACCAGATGCCTTGAAGTTGTTAGGTTCCTTCCAACAGTTTCTTGCTTCCCACACACTTCTTGCTCCGAGGATTCTGAGACCATAGATCTGATAGCTACTCACAATCTATCTTGAAAAAACAAAGCTCAAAGCCACTCTAACCAAGCTAACAATCTCAAGCCAAAACAACTAACTTTCTCCATGAGAGCTCCTCTCCTTTTATAAGATGAAGAGGATAAGGTGAGGAGGTTAGGATGATCCCATTCGGAGGCCACCTCACCATAGAAGCTTCTCCTTCTAGAAGCATCAAGAAGATGCTCATTTTTCCCACGTACAGGAATTTCCACACCCTATCTATAGTGCAACTTGCAGAAACTCCGCAACCTATCTATAGTGCAGCCTGCGGAAATCAGGAATTTCCTCACCCTAGCTATAGTACAGCCTGCGGAACTAGGCATTTCCTCACCCTAGCTATAGTGCAGCCTGCGGAAACCAATAATTTCCTCACTCTAGATATATTGCAGCCTACTGAAACCAAACATTTCCTCACCCTAGCTATAGTGCAGCTTGCGGAAACTAGGAATTTCCGCAACCTGTGTATAGAGCAACCTGCATAAATCCTCTTTAATAGGGTTTTTACAAAGGAAAATACAACTTCTTCTCTTAGTAAAATTTATTCTCCCTTCTTTCTTCAGGAATTCAAGCCACTGACCCCTCTGAAGGCAACATATAGGTTTACATCATTAACAGTCATAGGGATGACGAAAATAATGTGTAACCAAGCTAACAATCTCAAGCCAAAACAACTAACTTTCTCCATGAGAGCTCCTCTCCTTTTATAAGATGAAGAGGATAAGGTGAGGAGGTTAGGATGATCCCATTCAGAGGCCACCTCACCATAGAAGCTTCTCCTTCTAGAAGCATCAAGAAGATGCTCATTTTTCCCACGTACAGGAATTTCCACACCCTATCTATAGTGCAACTTGCAGAAACTCCGCAACCTATCTATAGTGCAGCCTGCGGAAATCAGGAATTTCCTCACCCTAGCTATAGTACAGCCTGCGGAACTAGGCATTTCCTCACCCTAGCTATAGTGCAGCCTGCGGAAACCAATAATTTCCTCACTCTAGATATATTGCAGCCTACTGAAACCAAACATTTCCTCACCCTAGCTATAGTGCAGCTTGCGGAAACTAGGAATTTCCGCAACCTGTGTATAGAGCAACCTGCATAAATCCTCTTTAATAGGGTTTTCACAAAGGAAAATACAACTTCTTCTCTTAGTAAAATTTATTCTCCCTTCTTTCTTCAGGAATTCAAGCCACTGACCCCTCTGAAGGCAACATATAGGTTTACATCATTAACGGTCATAGGGATGACGAAAATAATGTGTAACATGTACAGACTCGAGAGACATAAACAAGATCACCATCATGTATGGATTTCCTTTTCCAAGAATGGATGACTTAATGGATTGTTTAAGTGGAGAAAATTTCTTTTCTAAGATAGATTTGAAAAGTGGATAAAGCCAGATAAGGGTGAGATAAAGTGATGAGTGGAAAACAACCTTTAAGACAAATGAAAATCTGTCTGAGGGGCTTGTTATGCCATTTGGATTAACAAATGCCCCAAGTAATTTTATGAGGTTGATGAATGAAATACTGAAAGATTTGATTGGAAAGTTTGTGGTTGTATATCTGGATGATATACTGGTCTTTAACAAGACTAAAGAGGAGCATTTGAGACATCTGACATTAGTGATGAGGAGACTACAACAGGAGAAGCTGTTGATAAATCTGAAGAATTCCTCTTTTATGAAGACATAACTCATTTACTTGGGTTTTGTGATCTCTTCAAATGAATTGAAGATGGATCCAAAGAAGGTGAAAGATATCAAAGAATGGCCATCACCAAGGAGTATGTTTGAAGTAAGAAGCATCCATGGATTAGCGAGTTTCTACATGAAGTTCATTAGAGATTTTAGTGGAATTTGTGCACCAATGATGGATACAGTGAAGAAGAGGCACAAGTATTTTAAATGGACAGAGGAGGCCGAGAGGAGCTTCAATATATTGAAGGAGAAGATAACATAATGACCAATTCTAGTCTTACCAAATTTTGGAAAGACATTTCAAGTGAGATATGATGCAAGTGGAGTTGTAATTGGAGTAGTCTTGAGCCGGGATAATAGACCAGCTGCATATTTCAGTGAGAAGTTGAATGAGACTAAGAGAAAGTACTCCACGTATCATAAAAAAATTTATGCCATAATTCAAGCCTTGAAGAAATGGAGGCACTACTTTGTTCCAAAGGAATTTGTCTTGTACATTGACAACCAAGCTTTACAATTCATAACCAGACATGAGAAGTTAAACCAGAGACATGAAAAGTGGATTTAGTTTATGAATAATTTTACTTTTGTCATAAAACATATTTCTGGTAATGCTAACAAAGTTGTTGATGCATTGAGCAGAAGATGTTCGATTTTGCAGGAATTTCAGGTCAAGACCTTGAAGTTTGAACACCTTAAGGATATGTATAGTGATGATCCAGATTTCAAGGAAGCATACAAAGCATGTGAAAATATTGTGTTGAGAGATAGGAGCCAATGGACAAAGTATATGATTCAAGAGGGATTTTTGTTCAAGGGAAATTAGTTGTGCATACCAAAATTCTCAATGAGGGATAACCTTTTGAAGGAAAAACATAGTGGAGGATTGGCTGGACATTTCATCCATGATAAAACATTTGCACAATTGAGTAGTTCATACTATTGGCCATGTATGAGAACATAAGTCATAAAGTTTGTGAACAGATGTAGAATCTTCCAATATGCAAAAGGTAAAATAAGAACGTTGGATTGTATCAACCATTGCCAATACCAGAGAGGCCTTGGGATGAAATAAGCATGGATTTTGTGTTGGGACTACCAAGAACAAAAAGAGGATGTGATTCCATATTTGTGGTGGTGGATAGATTTTCAAAGATGGCACACTTTATCCCATGCCATAAGACTAGTGATGCAACACATGTTGCAAATTTATTTTTCAAGGAAGTTGTTCATCTTCATGGATTACCCAAAAGTATTGTCTCAGACAAAGATACCAAGTTCGTTGGTCATTTCTGGAGAACACTGTGGAAGAAGTTGGGGACATATTTTTTCTTCAGATCATCTTATCACCCTCAGACAGATGGACATATTGAGGTGGTGAACAAAAGTTTGGGAAACTTATTGAGGAGTCTGGTCGCTGAGCATCATAGTCAGTGGGATCAGATTCCGCCACAAGTAGAATTTTCATACAATGACTAACCAAATAGGAGCACTGGAAGGAGCCCATTCCAAATATTGTATGGAATGCAGTCAAGATGAGTAACTGAGTTGGAAGACTTGGAACAAAGTGAGATCAAAAGCACCGGAGAAGAAGATTTTGCTACAGAAATGCAGAAGCTCCATAGCCATATCAGAGAGCCGTTGTAGAACTCTAGCCAAGAGTACAAGCGCATAATTGATCAACATTGCAGAGAGATTCAATTTGAAGTAGGAGATTAGGTTCTGGCACATCTCAAGAAAGAGAGGTTTCCAAGGGGAACATATAAAAAGTTGAAGATGAAGAATATAGGACCATGTAAGATCTTAAGGAAGTTTGATGCAAATTCCTATGAGATTGACTTGCCAGATGATGTGGGCATATCACCCATATTCAACATATTAGACCTGTATCCTTACAGGGAAGATGAAGTAGGAGAAACAAAAGGTCAGAAAGAGATTCAGTGGGAAAAGAAAATGCCTGTAGCAGAAAATCAACAAATGGAGAAGATGATTGATCAAAGGATTGGAAAGAAGACCAAGAGGAAGAACTATTTTGATTATTTGGTCAAGTGGAAGGGACACCCGATAGAAGATGCCAGTTGTGAAAATAAAGCTGATATCCAGAATCATGGAAATCCAGTGCATGAGATCATGGACAGGAGTCCATGAATTTTCATCCAGGTAGTATGATGCAGGAGAATCGTCAATAAGCACACGTGGAGAGACAACTCAGCGCCTTAGCGCACCTTTGAATCATTTCATAATATTAACCACTAGCGTTTCTTGCAAATCTTTTTGAAATGATCGAAAACTAAAGAAGATCAAACACTTGGGAGATGAATGATCACGAGTTATATGGGAGTTCACTCCTAGTCTTGAATATAACAGAACTTAGGTAGTAGTTAGGTTTTTTTTCAAGTAGACGAGTAGTCAGAGGGAACCCTAAGAACCCTCTAGGATAAATAACAGTTTTGTATGCCTGAATGAGGTTGCTGCAAGTTAGTATGAGATTGTTGTGATTTAGTTGTTGTTGAGTTTTTAGTTGTTGTTTTATCATAGCTGTAGCCATTTACTTTTGAATGAATATAATAGAGGAAAATTGATCCAATGCATGATGTTGCTACTGTTTACAATTTCCTGTTATTTTGTTTTCATGAATGAATGAGTTGTGTTGTTGAGTATATGAAACTGTGAAGTGTTTAGATAAGTTTCGTTTGTTCTCTTCGTTGAGTTCATGCAAGGTGTGCATGCAGTCCACAAGGAGTGCATTGACAAAGTCTGTTTCGACTCAGAAGCTCATGAGAGATAGTGTGAAACTTTCCATTTGCAAGGAGTGCAAGGTGACTATTGCAAGGTGTGCACAGTCGTCCGTAAGAACTTAGTATTGTATGAGAATCTGCTGCAAGGAGTGATAGGGTCTGTTTCGACTCATAATCTCAGAAGAGACAACGTAAAATTTCCATTTGCAAGGAGTGCAAAGGGACTGCTGTAATGTGTGCACAGTCGGCCGGAAGAAGCTAAGTCTTGCATAAGAATCTGTTGCAAGGAGTGCATAGATCTGAAATTTGACTAAGTGTCGATGTAAACCTCTAAGGAGTCAAAGGGTTCGAAGGAGAAATCTCATGAGAGATAGCGGGAGAAATCTTCAAGGGAGACGAAGTTATGAAGATTTCACGAGTCATCGACTAAGATCCATTAGAGAGGGAGCGGGATCATTCCGGATTGTCAGATCTGAGAAAAGTGCACGAGCTTTAAATTTTTTTTGTGCACATAGGAGGAGAATTCGACGAAGTCCCTAAAAGGCCAGGGACCGTTCGTCATCCAGAGAGACAGGTGGCGCAAGATATACAACTTCGGAAGTTTTTCGACAAGGAGAAAGCGAAGGCTGAGAGTTGAAACTCCCGAAGCCCGAAGAGACAAAGTGAACCACAACCGTCGATCTGTGAGGGACACGCATCGAAAAATAGTTGTCTTCGGGTGAAAGCACCTTGGGAGGAAGCGAAGACTGAGATTTGAAACTCCCGAAGCCCGAAGAGCTGAAGTGAATCACATCCGTCAATCTGTGAGGGACACACATCGATAGATAGTTGTCTTTGAGTGAAAGCACTCCGGGAGGAAGCAAATACTGAGAGTTGAAACTCCCGAAGTCCGAAGAGCCGAACTGAACCATAGCCGTCGATCTGTTAGGGACATGCGTCGACATATAGTTTTCTTTGTGTAAAGCACTCCGGGAGGAAGCGAAGACTGAGAGTTGAAACTCCCGAAGCCCGAAGAGTGAAGTGAATCATAGTCGTCGATCTGTGAGGGACACAAGTCGACATGCCATTGGTTTAAGGTGGAATTCCTGTGGAGGAAGTAATAATTGAGAGTTGAAACTCCTGAAGCCCGAAAGGCGAAATTAATCATAGTCATCGGTTTGGAAGGAGGGCATGCATCGCTAGATCGTGAAGATCTGGGAGTGTGTGTGACATGGGGAAAAGGGTCTTTGGCTGATAGCCGACCAAGGAAAAAAGAGGACAAACCTCATCCGTTGATCAAGAAGCAATGCTCGAGATCCCAAGATCAAAGATCGTGCTTAAATTGTGGGGACAAAAAGTGCTCGGGTTTTAAAAATCTTGGAGCGGGCCACAATCGAAACCACGGTATTGCCAAAAGGACGCGTGGAAGCTGCTAGTGAATTGCAGGGAGAAAAGAGGTGTGGTCTCAAACCACTATAGGCTTCCCCACAATCATGTTTTTACGTGAGGACATAGCCCGAGGTCACCTACGAGAAAGGGATAATGGAAGAGGTGCTAGCACCTGGACCCTAATAGTTTAACAACGTGAAGGGAGAGGTTGCGGGTGTCATAGAACCCGCACCAAAAGACTGAAAAGGGATTGTGTTTAAATCACAAGGGAGACCATTAAGGTTTCAGAGAGCCGATTTGGCTCTGAGAATCGAAGATCCTTGACCGGGAGGTCGAGAAGACTCGAGGAGAGAAGGGGGGTCTGCATCACCCTACTACACTTTACCATCATTGTTAATGTCGAAGACCTCCTCCATCAGAACTAAGTTAAAAAAATATGTGATTTGGCTCGCTAGCCAGGGCCTCCCCATTTTCCACACCTTCTCCTCATTCACCCAATTCCTATCGAGGCATTTCCATGCATTTCCTATAGGATCTAGATAAACACACTGGGATGATCCATTTCTAGTGTGACCTCATAGTTTGCCATTGTTGTAATGGTGACAAGGTAATTTGAAGAAACAAAGTATATTGATACAATCACTAATAAGATTGAGAACCTAAAGTCCAATGTCTTCAAGATCTTGGGAACCAATCCTAGGTCTCTACACCATGTGAATTTCATTTTCAGGTCTTTTTTTTTTAATGGTTTGAATGGTCTTCATGGCTAAATCTAGTCTCCCTAACGTTTTATGGTGTTTTATCTACTTTGTATGAAATTTGGTTTCATGCCTGCTCACTTGCATGTTCTATTGCAATATGCAAAATAAATGATATCGATGCATGTGAGAATTGAAAATAACAACCAATGAGATTTTGTAACACGTCTTGCAATCATCTGTAGGCATGGTAAGAGGTACAATTCAATTCGTTAGTTTGTGGACAAATGCAATGTTTTTTGAAAAACCTAGAGTTGCATGAGTTAAGAAGCATTGTGAATCTTCCCTATACTTGGAAATCAATGGTAAATGAAATGAACCCCTCCCCCTATTTTTAGAATTGTTTTTCAATGTATTTCAAAATCTTGATGATGATCTAAAATTGGTGGCAATTAATTAGATAGGTGTTGCTTAATCAACTAAAGAGTTGTACATAGAATATTCTTGCTAAAAGTAGAAGGATAATGTTTTGGGACTTTGTTTTTTCCTAGTGGATAGGAATGAAGGGGTTGAGAATTCTAAAAGTAGTACCCTTGGATAACTGTATTTGGCTAAATTTAAATTAATTGTTCAAACCTACCCAAGTGCTTCCTTTTTTCGTACAAGAGACAACCTTTGCCTACCAAAAACAAGGGCATTAAAAAGGAGAAAACAAAATATTATTATTTGAGCATGGCTTTAGCTTCATATCAAAAAAGGCATTCTATCCCTCACAAGGTATAGTAGTAGAGATTATAATGTAGGAAAACACTCAAAACTGAAACTAGGGTAAAAACTTAATGCAAAACTATTAACTCAGAGTGTAAAACTTCAACTATTTTGCACCATTAGTTTGTGTTTAGTCCTTTTATCCAACATTCAAAGATAATATGGTTCAATTCTAGGTTGTGTAATTAAAAATAATTAGACATCTAACTCCCACTCATAGTTGTAAGAGAACTTCAAGACCTAGCTTCTATCCATGCAATTATATGACTTCCATTTCCTTTGATTTATTGTAGAATATTATTCATATTGGCCAAAAGTGACTAAAGGGGGAAGTTAATTTATTTGTGTCGTCGAAATATATTTGTTTTTTTTTCCAAAGAAAAAAATCAGTAATCCTTTCCATCAATTAAAATAAAAGGGTTACAATGCAATCAATCATACAACTCATGGGGTGTTGATATAGATACACAATGATGATCAACACCGTTCTCATAAATCAACTAAGAATAATCAAATACCTCCTAACTGCTAGCAAATAAACCACATGAAAATATTAACTACAAATATCAATCAAGTGCAAAAGTATTTCAGTCCAAATAATCCCCAAACCATTACATTATGAGCACAAAATAATCCCCAAACCATTACATTATGAGCACAAAATCTGTCATTGGACACTCTCACACCTTTAGTCGCCACATACATTTTGAGAATTCAAGAGTGTTAGCAAAGATCCCTCATCACTACAAAAGAAAAACATGGAAATGAGAGATTTGACGATGGTTTAAAATTGAAGAAATCATGGAAATCTAAACGTGGAAATGAGAGATTTGACGATGGTTTAAAATTGAAGAAATTGTGCATCATATTAAAATCAACTTAGTCTCCTTATAACTTCTTAATATATAACTCAAGACTTTAAACATTGAGTTGTCCACTCCCTGAATTGTTCTATATTAAAAACATTAATGTCAAGATGAGAAGAAATCATGAGCTATTTTAATTCTTTAGAGTTCAAAACGTTAAAAATTATATTCACTTTAACCCAGATTATTATAAATTTAAAGTTATTAAAGTTGTTAACTTGTACAACATCAAAATTAATAAATTGCATAAGAATTTAAGTTTATGAATTGCATGAAATAAATTTAGAATATAATGAAATAATATTTTGTCATAGATAGAAAAACAAGATTATAATGATTATGATATAAGAATTTCATTAAAGGTTAATCAAACTTCATAATGTTTATTCAAGATTGATATAGAGAAAACTTACGATTGATTAGAATGTAAATTTCAATGCATTACAAACATTTTTAATTCATAATAATTGGTCTACCTTTCAAGATTTGTTAGAATTTATCACACTTTTTGTGGTTAAAATTTGAATGGATTTTTTTTTCATGATATTTTAATGATAGAAAAATAAGACTTTATCAACCATCTAAGTATATTAGAAGATTTTTTTAAATATTATATGCATTTGTGTTTAATTATACATAAATTATGAAAAATTATAGAAAACAAATTAAACTTTTGAAAAATAATGATTTTTGAAAAAAAAACAAATATTTAAAATTTGATTAAACAAAAAATTTCCATTGCTTAAGAAAGGGAGTCATTACTACCAAAACCTTCAAAATAGAAGAAAAATTCCTGAACCTTTTTCAAAGAAGCCTCTATTTTCAAAAAAATTGTTCCAAATACATGAATAGTTAAAAGATATAAATAAAAATATGAAAAAAATCAAAATATTTACATAGAAATATTCATAAGCAATTTCATATAAAGTAGCAAGATTTCAAGAAAATCAGATGTAGATATGATTTAGATATAAATTAACAAAGGAAACTATAACCACGTAGAGAATGGATCATATAAAATTTGGCTCAATTCACTTGACTAAGAATAACATAATTTGACTCAATTGTAACATCTCCGTTTGATCCTCTTGAATATTGTGAGTATTTTGTTTATGCAGTTAATAAAAAATGACCAAGGTCGATGGAGCAAGAGCACCTACGGGGCTATGATATCACAAGAGGGGAAATGTGAGGGGGTCTAAGGGGGATTTATGCTTAAAACCATCCACCTTGTGTTACCTTGAACCTTTACTCATTTCAAAATCTGAGTTTCAAAGTTAAAAGAGGTTAAGAGGACTGGAGGAAACAAATTTCTCAATCTAAGCCATCATTTCCTAAAAACTACCAAGTCGTCTCCCCTACATTCCTAGAACTAGGAAATAAATTGAATTGGAATTCTCTCGCTATTATGCATGCATGAGAAATTCAAATGGGGAGGAAGAGGCTATTGGAAAAAGGAGAGAATGGGAGTTTTATAGGGAGAGATAGAGGAAAAAGAGAGACAAGGACACGATAGAGAAAACCATCCATGAAAGCACTACAAGGATAACACCTTCTTACAAAGTTTTTGAGTGTTACAAAATTTGGAAAAAATTTCAAACAAACCTCTGCTAAAACATTGTCTATTGGTTGCAGAGGTTTTAACGAATGTTCCATATAACTAAAAAAATTTGGGCGGGCAGAGGTTGTAGCGGATTTTTTTTTGGGTGCTTTTATTGTCAAAATGCATCGGTATGCCATTAAATAAAACACACAGGTGCATCCCTAAATATCATATGCACTCAAACAAAATTACATAAACTGCCTCAGAACATACATAAAATCACCAAAACGCACCAACACACCATTAGATAAATTCCCGGTGCGTACATAAAACAAAAACACTTCAGGGCACCATTGCATGAAATGAATCGGTGCATACATAATACGAAAACATGCCAGTTCACCATTACATTACTGACCTAGTGCTTACATATGACACAAATGAACCATGGCAATTGTTGTTATTATGCCCTAGATTCCCATTTTGTTGTATGCAGTGCCGATGCACTTGTATTTTATGTCCATCCCGATGCTTGTATAATTTGTAATTTTTGGTATGTGTGTTAAATATAATGCACCGATGCGTTTACCTTATTAAATGCACTGGTGCATTTAATTTTTTTAAGTAGTGGTGTTGTCATTATATTTTAAAAAGCGATACATATTTATCACATCCCACTGTAATATTTTAAAATGATATATATTATCGCACATTTTATGCACCGACGATTTCGTATAATTAATATGCTCCGATGCTTCAACATGATTAATATGCACCGGTGTTTCAATATGATTAATATGAACTGGTGCATATATCCCCTTAAAAAACGCCAAATTCTATATTATTTCAGGCACCATTTTGTGAGTTCATAAGAATTCTCCACGATATATATATATATATATATATATATATATATATATATAT
>ML787611.1:577421-587559 GCA_009831015.1 Picea engelmannii
TACATTTATTATATCTAACTACCATAGTGGGCCTTATTTAATAATATAGTGGACCTAGTCCACCTTACATTGAATGACCTCCACTATTATCACTATGGGCCCTCTGGGCCCCCCCACTACCTCTCTAGCTACCTTACAGTTTGTCCAGACTAGTCATTTCTTCGATTACTGCTTCGTCAGAAGGCAAGACTAAGTCTAACGAATCGACATTAGCGAGAGAACCCTGAGCCCAAATAGGCTCTAGAAGTGGATCTAACTCTTGTGTAGGAGTCAGATCAGGGTTAGCTAAAGCTTGTTGGACTAAAGAGTACGCTACCTCAACAATAGACAAGGGCATGGACATGCCTGTGTGCCCTGTCTCATCCATTGTGGTTGATGAGGAAGGAAGAAGCCAAGGATCCTCAAAGTAAGTCATGCGGAACGATGAAACTTGAAAAATCTCAACCTTATGGTGATTAGATATAAATTTGATATCGTCGTGAGGAGGTGGGTAATCGAAGGTACCCATCAAGGATGGGCACAAACCAACTCCTACGTTAACGACACCTAGTTGAGGATTATCAATCATCGGGACCGTGGATGCCCCCAAAGCTGGGTCAGGTCTGGAGAAAGACAGTTGATCGATGGTCACTATCCGACCCTCGTGTGGAAACAACAAGACTTAGAAAACTGTAGCAACCACAACTTGCATAGCGTAAGTCTAACTCCATCCTAACAAGAGGTTATAGTCTAGGGGAGCATCGACTACCTCTACTTCAACACACACGGTTTTCCCTCCTAACTGCACAGGGAAAGAAGGACCGATGCCATGTGGTTGGAACGAATGACCGTTGAAAGCAGTGAGGAGACTAGGTGATGGAGACAAAACGGGTTGGCCAATGGCCTTCTAGCATGCTAACGACATAAGGCATGTCGAGCCACCCTCGTCGACCACCATGCAGAAGATATTCCAAGTAAAAATTTTTGTGGGATGAGCCACTACTATCTGAAATGCTACGTGGTAAGGCAGACGAGGTTTTAAGTTGGTTGTATCTAACATGATGGTGCCCAGATTACAAGTCTCAGTAGAGCCCAAAGTGGTTAACAAGGCTTTCCTCTGAGTAGGGCATCTTTGGAGGACCTCCAAAGCAGACATCGCACAAGGAGTTTGTGATAAATCCTCCACCACAGAGTAATTCTGGGTGGCCCTTGCGTTTGGGTTGTGAGAAGCTTTTTTAAATGCACCCTTTGGAATGCGTGTCATTGTTTCTCCCAACATATTCTCAATCTGTAGAGGAAGAGATGGGAGATCAACTTCTTTACCCTTCTCATAAGCGCTTGGTTTACTATAGTTGTGCGCTCTAGTTGATATGAAAGCATCACCCCTAACCATATATACGTTCGCGGATGAGGGATTGTTTGGAGGCGGGCAGGTTTCTTGGCTGCCCCCTTCTGTGCTTGTAGAGGCTTGAGTTAGATTTTGCCCATGTTGAAAGGGATTAGTCAACACTGCTTGTTGTTGCTGTGTGACAAACTTTTGAGGCTCTACAAGTTGAGGAAAAAGATGGGTCGGGTGGTCTTCCGCGCACAAGTTGCATGGATACCGCACCTTCCGTTTTTCTGTGTTGTCCCCGCCATCATTATCAGTGGGTTTTTTATTCCCCTTACCCTTATTTCGTTGTTTTTTCTTCCCTTCGGGCTGCTGGGTGGTCTTTGGGTTAGTCAACTGCACGGTGTGTACTTCTGACGTTTGGGTAGGGGGAGCAGCCAAAGCAGTAGTTTGGCTGGCCGCTGTGTGTTGTATGGATAAGTATTGCAACTATTTTGTCAATTGCTCAACGGACTTAGTTTGTGCTGAACCAACAATACTATCAGCATGTGGTCCAACTTTCTGTCTAGTTTTATCCAGTATCAAATGTGGCACATATGGCAAGATGTTGTATAATAAACCAGACTGAGAATAGATGAGCTCAAATTGTTGAGCCCTCATGATGGCATATTCTTCGGAGAAAAATCCGGATGTCGTGACGTCTTTGGATAACTCCGGGACCAAAGACTTAAGGAACCATTCAAGCAAGAATGCTGGTGGGACTGATACCTTGATTAAACTCTTCCGGCATCTCCACTCTCGGATATGATCAGAGATATGGTCCGTTTTTGTCTGTTCGAAATTGGCGAGAAGCTCTGTGCCAACGTCGTATCTCACAGGTAACTGGAAATAGTTAAGGAAGGCCATCGCAAGTTCACCAAAAGAAGAGTATCTTGAGCGATCGAGCTCGATGTACCATTTCGTGGCACTCCCAATAAGAGTACGTTGAAACAATCGCAACTGTACGGAGTCATCTTTCAATGAATTAGATGAGCACCAAAGATGAAAGGTAGTCACATGATCACTTGGATCTTCATTAGGCTTGGCCTCGAACTTTGGAATGTCCGAAGGAAACTTTGTTGGCATAGGAGTCCAACGTGGATCGTGACAAATTGGATCATTTAACAACCTTGTCAAATCTGGAAAGTGTAAAGTCACCATGAATGGTAGTTTGGGTTGCTGTTGATAACCTGGGAAAAAGGGTCTTGGAGTTTGACTGGCACCAGGTTACCAGGAAAAGCTTCACTGCTGGCCCGGATTATGATAGAAACCACGGCCCTGACCAGCATAAGGATTTTCAATCTATGGAGACATCATTGGATGATTTCCCATAAAGGACATAGAGTGTTGGGCATGCATTGTATTCGAAGGAATTTGGGAAGGATTACCCCATGCCGGTCCTGCGGGGAGAGGCATAGTAGCCTGTCTGGGGTTCCATTGACTGTGGAAAGAATTACCCCAGAACGACATTCCAGAGGAGGGAATGGATCCTTGTCCTAAGTTCCAAGGTCCTGCTATGTGTGCCCCTTGTGCAGGAATAGTACCCTGCGTAGGAGTAGATTGTCTAAAAATGGGGTTGCCCCCAGTCGGGAAAGCGACTGATGAGAAAGCGTTGTTACCAAACGTCCTGTTTCAAGAAAATGGTGTCGAACCTACCGACATACTGTGAGAAGGTGTTCCTTGACTCCCTTCTCCAAATAAACTAGTGTGTGCAGGCTGCCCGACAGACTGTTGATGCAGACCACCAAGCGAAGGGGACGAAGGAGGGATATGACCTCCTACGTAAGGAAAAGCGTTAAAAGGGACAAGAGTTCCCCCAAGGTGACCTTGCAGAGGAGCGTTAGAGCTCCCTGCCCCCAGACCCAAAGTCTGTAAAGCGGAGTAGGTTAGTACAGGACTTGTACCTAAACTAGGAATACCGTATGAGAACGGAGGGCCTGTCGCACTAGGTGTGAAGGGGGTTGTGGCCGCCGCCATAGACGGGTTTGGTCCACTGTGCGACGTAGTTGCAGTCGAGACCATGGTGGCTCGGACCGACGATGGTAGGTTAGGAGATGACTCTCCTGTGGTAGCAACTGTGGTGGGAATTGAAGAATTCCCAGAAGGAGTAACAACATTTGTTTCCATTGCTGTGTGAGCCACTGTCTGGTGTTCGTGAAATTGGATTGGTACAATAAACGGTGCCAAGATATCAGTGGTTGGGATTTCAACCGAGCTAAGAGTGGCCACTTTAAGGTCCAAAATGGTTGATTCCACCGGGAGTTGTTCAGGCACAAAGGTTTGTAACCCGGTTGCTTCAAAAGACCCTTGTTGGTCTAGCTTCTGCCTTAATGGTGTTGGGGGTGGCTCTAGTGTAACCGGCGGCAGGCCAAGAAGTCTTCGTGACTGGCGGAGCTCAGGATCCTCCACTGTATGAGAATATCCAAGACACTCTAAGGTATTCTAAACGTTCAAAAGTAACACACACTAAAAAAGAAGCCCCTAAGAGATAAGACAAGCAATCACTAAACTATTTGGAAGAACAGTTACAACAACCAATACTAGAGAAACTTACCGGTGCAAGTGCAACTTGAACACGGAAGCACCCTTCGGGTATAATCTGCAAAGCGTGGCTCGATGTCTATCCTAGGTACCGTGGTATACCCCCCAGTCACCTGTGTATGTCCCTAAAAAGATTGGCAACTAGGTTTCCAGCACGCGAACAGTCACCAGGCAGGTACAGTCGAAAATCGGGTAGACCACAATGAGTAGGGTATCGAGCCCAAAACCTGTCAAGGGTATCAAGAGAAAATGGTCCAGAAGACAACTGAGGACCTTGAACGGATTCGAGACCCACGAAGCCCCATGGCAAATGCAAACGACAGAATCCCAAAACAAGCCCTCTATATGTGTTCTCCACTACGATTGGTCCGGCTTTGGAGGGGTTATCTCTGCTACCTTTCCGCACGTGACCTCGTGTTTATCCCCTGTATTAGAGGGGGGTCCCAGATAACTTCCACGAAACTGGACTTAGACACTCCCTATCTCAGACTCTAATGTTTGGTTTTGAATGGCCTTGAAGAGTTTCCTCTCCAACCTAATCCAAGGCCCTAGTCCTGAACTAGTTTGTGAACCCTACAAACATAAAAGTCTAGTAGATTTTAAAATTAGCCTTGTTTTTATGTCTTTGTCTTACATCAAGGAGTATGGGGGTGAAACTGATGATGTGTAAAAGACGAAATCAAAAATGAATGAAAAAGCTGGAAACAAAAAACTTTTACTAAATGCAAAATTTCAACAACTTTTCACAAAGAAAGATTTTTAATTTTTCTAAGATTTTGGACAGCAAACTCAAAGAAATTTCGCTCGACTACGAGCTACTTATGATCTAAGTGAACTGCAAAAACTTACGAAATGAAAGACTTTTCCCTAGCTAATGAGGCAGAAACACACTCTTCAACCAAAGAAGAAAAATGAAAAGAGATTTTTTATTTATTTAAGTGCTAGTAAAGCAAAAAAGGGAAAATACCGACAAGCAAAAAACCAAGAAAAACAATTCTGGCTTAAAGCACAGAGCGCAAAGAATCAGATTGAAGAATCACACAAAGGCAATTGAACAAACAATGACTCTCACACTTGTCTAAAAACCATAAAATTGTTTTTTTTTTTTTTTGGTCAACTATTAATTGAGAAAAAGCAGGGTAAGGGTAAGATGAATCCTAAGCTACTGACTGTTCAAACATAGATTCAAACACCTGAGAGGAATACTTCTTATCAAAGGAGGGGATAACTGCCCCACCCTGAACAAAAAGTATCCTGTACAGGCACGCGACTGTCACTCAAACAGAACACATGCAAACGTGTGCTGAACAGAGACAGAGAGCGTGTACACGCGGGATGACCTTGTACAGGCCGCATGTATATCTAAATTCTAAGGAAAAATATGAAAATAGAAAATCCAAACCAGGAAGAGGCTACTGGTATTGATAACCAAGATCCTTTGAAGGCTTGGATACTTTTTCTAACAGAAAAACAAATAATGCAAGGGAAAATAATAAGGCAAAAAAAGCAATTTGAGATAGGACTGTTAACAAGCAAGACTCAGACAGGATTCCAGAAAACCCCTTGAGAATGTGTGATTCTGACAGGGAATAGGAGGACTGCCTCTAAGGTTCTCTGAACTCCTACATGCTACTGCTATCTCTATAGCTAGCGTTCACACGCGGGCTGTCAGAGGATAGGGCACGGGTACATGCGTTCAAGCCTTCTGCAGGCCGCGTGTACCTCTATGTGTCCCGAAAAATACAGTCAAGCAAAAGTAAGGGAAAGCTGGTATGGAAAACCAAACTCCCTGCTAGCTCAGACCTTACGGAAAAAGAAAAGACAGGCAAAGAAAAAACAGGAAACCTAGTCTTTAAACTACCCAAAAACTTAAATAAATCCAGGAACCCTTAAGAGTATTTTCCCCAGTATGGTCGCCAATTTTGTTGTTGGGAAAAACACCCTACGGACTAGCAAATTAGGGCCTACTTTGCATGTAGATTTGACCGAATAGAAAACTACTTTTTTACCTACATCCCAAGATTTAAATCCCTTTTTCTCAGTAAATGCATGGAAAAGGACCACCTACCTTATTACCGACGTTCGATGTCGATCCTCCGCTGTGCTTGACTACTTCTTCACAATGCTCCTTCAAAAGATGACCTGCACTCAAGACAAACAACAACTATGCATGCATGCTACTTCTATACTCAAGGGTTAGAAATCAAGCATAAATTAATCAAACCATAGACAATTCATGAATTGGGACAGGAAAAGCCTTCTCTTTATTAGTTAAAACGAGTCAACTTACAAAAGCTGAGACCGACCACCGCTCCTTGAACCTGATCCTGGGCTCCTCTTCTTCTGTCCTTCAACTACTTTGCATTAAATCTCCTTTGGCACGAGGAAAGGCTAAAGGGTTGGGACAATGGAATACGTAAATGGGCAGAGTTTCTTCGCTATATTTTTTCCTCTCCCAAATGGTACCCCTACCCCTTCTTTTATAGGCTAGAAGGAGCTAGGGTTTTGGACGAACCCTCGGCCATGCATGGCCGGGAGTTTCATTTAACTCACCCATAACTTTTTGTTCTGTTGGCAACTTTCCTTTTTTCGTGCTTTTGTAGGTACACGCGGGCTGTTGTGAGTCAGCCAGCGTGTACACGCGTACAGTAATGGGTTAGGGCGCATTGTCCTTTACACAAGAGGATTTTCAAAGAGTTGTTCAACAGAGTTTTGGCAAAGAAGGGATATGAGTTTGCCTGATGCTAGGTAAGCATGTGTGGTGCAATTTAGGGTTATAACAGTGACAACCTGCTTCTTCAACTCAATTCCATCACGGTGAGGAAAACAACAAAAAAAACATCATTCAACTAACACACGGGTGACGACAGCAACAAAAAATGGGTATAGACACTGAAAACGATAACAACCAATGCTAAGACACAACATGAATCAGGCGAATACAAAATGCATCCCGCTTACATGAGACACACAAGATAACTCAAGTACCATAGAAGGATTCCCAAAGGTGCGTACTAGATACATAGGCCGACGATGGAGGCCAAGCAAGTTAGATGGAGGATGGAAGAATGGGGATCCAACCCCCTAACAGGCTGGCCTTCCAGCTATAACTGCATGCGCCGAGGTCGACACCTGTCTTCCTGCAGCCGCATGCGTTCCACTTCGCACTCGTTCCCTTTCCCAAGAAAGTAGGACAACACTGTTCATGTCGACCATAGCCTTTAGGAAATAATAATAATTAAAATTTATTCCCTTAGAGGTAAGCCCTCTAGCTTAGCTTCTATGCCTAGACACTTAGCCCCCTCCCTCACCCTACCTAGTGGAGCTTAGTCCCCCATAACTCTTTCTTTGTGGTCAGTCTACACGCAACGATGTGTAATTTTTATTAATGATTTGCATAATTTCATATACAAAATAGGATCCTGGCCTTGGAATCCTAGGCTCTATGGCCTAATCATCACATAAGCCTCCTAGCTTATTATAACTCGTCTCACTAGCCTAACCAAACACGTTTACAATTCATAATTACAACTGGGGTTTTACCTGGGATATTACAACCCTACTTTTAAGCCTCCACGTAGATTCTTGTTTCACTAATAGTTGTCTATGCCTCACCTCTAACCTTTGCATGTTATCTCGAGAAGAAACTAAAATAAACCTTGAATCAATAGATTTATAGATTAGCTCTAGTTGTTCCTTAATAAGTTGGAGTTCCCATTCATCTGTTTTCTATTTTGATTTTTCCCACAGGATAACCAAGTTCTTTATATGTTTTAGTTTTTTTGCAAATTGAACTATAGCCAGGATGCCCACATAATACTCAACTCTATTCCAATTGGACTTTACAATCTTATGAAAACCCTCATCGGTTAACCAAAGATAATTGAATTTAAAGGGGGATGCAGGCTTTTGTGGACCACCTTCAAATTCTAGCCACACTAGTGAGTGATCCGATTCACCTCCATTGCCAATCCATTAATGGAATTGGAATGATAGAAATGACATATTCTCATAAATAAAGAAACGATCTAACCTCTCGGCAACTCGAGCCTCCCCTACCTGCAGGTTCCTCCAAGTGGAGAGGAGTTTTAAAGGAGATATGTCTATGAGTCCATTAGAAGACAATAGATGAATAACAAAATATGCTTGATGATCTGGATGGGAAGAAGGGCCCCAAATTTCGTCTTCCCCCAAAAATAAAATGAAATCACCTCCAATGATGAGATTGTCAACTTTAAAAAGATCCTTACCAAACATTGATTCCTAGAAATGAATCTGATCTAAATTTGGCCCATAAACATTTAGAATTCTGACCTCTAGTCCTAATCCATCCACCTGAACATCCACCCCCAAACATGAGTCGATAGCCCAATATTTCAAAATATTTATACTCCTGGATTGCCACCCAAGAACTAAACCTCTTGATCTACCCCGGGCATCCATTCCCACGACATGCCAACCTGGGAGAATAAAAGAAAGTATCTTAGTGTTAGTGGCTTCATCCGCTAAAGTTTCTTGAAGTAGAAAGACATCTGGTGTTGGAGTTACTTCACACACACCTAGGATTTCTTTTTCCTAAGGTTTTTATTTGTTTATTAGTCATAATTAGTCATTATCTAGTCTCCTATATTTTAGGAGAGAATATTCCACCTGGAGAATATTCTCTTTCAGTTCACACTTCAGTTTGACTAGTTGAGTTGAGTTTAGATGTTGCATTGGAATCATCACCATGCAACATTGGGATCATCACCATGATAATTCGACCTTGCCTTGGTATCATCACCAGAGTAACGCATTAGGCTTGATTCCTTGAGTTAACTCCTCACTACTTTTTGTTTAGTCAGTTAATTGAAGACTAGTTGACTAGTTAACTCAACTAGGTGGCAGTTCACTCCCGTAACTGCCTGAGAGACTAGAATAGGTGGCAGTCCACTCCCGTAACTTCTGGTGTGTGTCCAAATCACTCTAGACCACCACTATGGCGACTTGGTTCACCTCAAGTCAAACTCATTGAGTTATACATAGTATATCATGTGTAAATTATTCATTATTCATAACGGTTAATGATAATTCTTTCCATTCTTTCTCTCCTTCTTATTTTTCCAATTCTCTCTGCAAATGTGTGTATCATTGTTTAGATAGATCTATTATGTGCAGGTCAACACATTTACATGGTATCAGAGCCAACAGACTGCTAAGCAAAAGCTACACCAAATTGTTTTTTGAAGGTACTGAAGATTGAAGAACGCGGAAAATATGGAATTTATGTTTTACTCATCGATAATACTTCTCACGCCTCATAACTATTTGGAGTGGAAGCCAAAGATTATACTTTTTCTTAGAAGTAGAGGCTTATACCAAATAACCATGGCAACAGAAGTAGAGCCTGATTCCGTTGATGAGAAAAATGACTTTCTCAATAGACAAGATATGGCCATAGGATTTATCTGCTTGACTATTTCTCCAGAAATTCTCCACCAAGTATGTGATGCCACAAAAGATTTCACTCCAAATGAATTATGAACCAGATTGGAGGTTATATTTGGGAACAAAGAAGATTGTGAAGATTGCATGCAGGAGATTGGAAAGATAGAGCCAGAAGAGAAGCCATAAGAAGATCAAGCCTCTTATTATGAAGAGTCTTCTACAAAAGTATTTGTAGAAATTTGTATTCCATTAATTGAAGATGATGTATGCTCCATTTCAGATTTATTTTCTAAAATTCATGTGGAATATATATGGCATGCATCTCAGGAGTCACATGCAGACACTTTTGCATGCACCATGCATGCATCTCAGGAGACAAAAAGAGAGCCACGCACATCAGACTCAATTATGATATTTTATGAGAATCATTTGTAGAAACCAATTGGATATTTGAATTCCTCTCAGGATAATATCCAATTTCAAAAAAACAATCGTCCGAAACAGAGTTCGGAAAGTGAAGTTATGATCTTTTTAAAATCAACAAAATTTCAACGTTTTTTCCGAAAACGACCGCACAGTTTTCAAAATTTCATCCAAATTTTATTTGGATATTATTCATTACAAGAAGATAAAGTGGATATGTGTGGAAATATAAATGATGCATATACTTCATCAGATCCATGCAAACATCTACATCTTCAACACAATCTTCAAAGAGCACAAACTTGCACAGTTGCGAGCTCTTCTTGGAGTGAAGGACATGGTTGCTTAGCAACTGCCTTTTGTTCCTTCTCATTTTTTATTTTATGCATTGTAATTTGA
>ML787611.1:587609-620141 GCA_009831015.1 Picea engelmannii
TCTCCTATATTTTAGGAGAGAATATTCCACCTGGAGAATATTCTCTTTCAGTTCACACTTCAGTTTGACTAGTTGAGTTGAGTTTAGATGTTGCATTGGGATCATCACCATGCTAATTCGACCTTACCTTGGTATCATCACCAGAGTGGCACATTAGCCTTGATTCCTTGAGTTAACTTCTCACTACTTTCTGTTCAGTCAGTTAACTGAAGACTAGTTGACTAGTTAACTCAAGTAGGTGGTAGTTCACTCCTGTAACTGCTTGAGAGACTAGAATAGGTGGTAGTTCACTCCCGTAACTGCTTGAGAGACTAGAATAGGTGGCAGTTCACTCCCATAACTACTGGTGTGTGTCCATATCACTCTAGACCACCACTATGGTGACTTGGTTCACCTCAAGTCGAACTCATTGAGTTATACAGAGTATATCATGTGTAAATTATTCATTATTCATAATGGTTAATGAGAATTCTTTCCATTCTTTATCTCCTTCTTCTTCTTTTTCCAATTCTCTCTGCAAATATGTGTATCATTGTTTAGCTAGATCTATTATGTGTAGGTCAACACATTTACATCTGGCCAGTGTAGAGAGACCAACCTCTTTAGGGAAAAAATAATTTGGGGGCTCGCCAAAATCCTACAGTTATAAGAAATGAGTTTCATGGGGAAACCCCTTTGGGGGAATTTGATACTCTAAGAGCCAGTATATTGGAATGTTAACGTTCTGAAGCAATATCAACTAGTGCTTGGGATTGAGCCTTAGAAAGGTGTGAGCTTCGACCTCGACCCTTTTTGGTCTTCAAAATCTCGGGGTTTGGGACCAAACCTCTATCATCTGTTGTGGGAATAGTAACCGTTCTATTTCTAAGTTGAAAACGTATGGTTGATTCATTGGAATCATTAGAGGAGGGTTCCTCAAATGAACGGGAAGCAGGGGAACCAGGAGGAGAGCCCAGGAGGAATGAAATTCAACTAGAGATGGTAAAGGAGGGTGTAGAATAGGGGGATAAGGATTTAGGGCCACAAAATTAGGAAAGGGGAGATCCCGAAGGGAAGGCATGCAATCAAACATGAGAAAATTGAAAGCATTAATCAATCCATTAATAGGACGAGAAATAGTGAGATGCACATACTGAAAATTATCGATTGATGGCTGGGGGGAAGCCTTAGAACGAAACCCTGCAGTCGCTACTTCATATGAGCTCGAGACCAAGGCCAATGTGTCCCCCACCAAATCTGAATACCCTTCGGCCAAGACATTCATAGGCTCCAATGAATCACAAGGCGGGGTACAAATGATGTCGACACCGTAGAGGGCGAGCTGACTCCAATACCCTCCCGAGGCCCCTGGTTTGTCCTGCCCATAAGAGAGGGACAATTATTTGAATGACCTCAGATGGGTTTGTGGAAATCCATTACTACATGCCCATATTTGTGACATCTCCTGCATCTAAAGGGCACCCCTTCATAGTCTAGGATTTGAACTCTGGTCCTACCCCTATCAATCAAATTAAGGAATTCCTGAAGGCCTTCTTGAATCTTCAATGAGACAAGAATCCTTGCCACTGATATCTCCCTTGATTCTTTGAATCCCATATCTGCAACCAAAAACTACCCCAGAAAGTTTCCAATATCTTGGAAGCATGTTTTAGACCATAGGTGAGGGGAAAGACCCGACAATCGAACCCAGATTGGGATGGAGTCCAATCGTTCACTTGCTGCGTCAAAGGTGGGGTTCCATAACTTCATGAAGACTGGAGATGGATCAATAGAACACCTTTTTTGAAGTGCAACATTTGCATGTGAAGGCTTCATGAAAATAATCATAAACCAAGCCCTAGAGAGACAACAGATTCTAGGTGGGGGATTGTAGGATGAGCCCCAATTTGTCACAGGCCAAGACTTCAAAGTATTTTCACTAAATTGATGCCCGTATACTTTTCCAATGATGGATTTATCTTCCATCGCCGCTACACTGGACATAGTTAGATATTCATTGAGAATGAAGTTTGGGTTTTCCTTTGAGGACCCAATGCATTTATTCCTTTTCCTATGCCTTGATCTAGAATCACCAGACAAGCCTTGATCCCAAGCTAGATGAACATTGGAGCCAAGGTCCCCAATAAACATTGTGTCCCAACCATTGAGGTTTGAGGGGAGAAAGTTACAGGCGATAAACCCTTCCGCCGGTTGCCAGGAACCATGGCCCGAGAAGTAACCTTGATCCACATATGGGTAGAGGAAGTCCAAGGGAAAACCCTGATCCAATGCCCGTGAGGTCTCCAACCCTAGGATTGAACCTCCAAAGGCCGCTTCTAGATGATCCCCTGGGTAACACCCCAACTCCATCTGGTTTATGCAGGGAGACAAAGACATTGAGGGATTAGGAAAGGACTAGGAGACGTGAGACGAGGATGACGAAGACAAATAACCACTGGGAATAAGAGAAAAAGTGACTTCAGAGACCAACGGGATGGAGCCGCAAACTGGAACTAGGAAAGGTTCTTGACAGGTATTTGAATAGCCCCCCAAAGACAATACCTCCCAGGGCCCAGTGACGCCTCCCAAACCTAAGAGTGGTCTCGAAGTGGGTCTTGAAAAGATGCCAGTGACCCCCGACAACTGATATAAAAAATCACCCTGAGCCTCCAAGGGTTCCACCTCCACTAGTTGTTCCAGATAGGGAATGAAAGGGCTGCTAGCTGTCCCCATCCATGGAAACAACTCAACCAGATATGGCCAGTAGTCAAACTCATCTTTGTAGGTAGCCATATAAAATACCCTAACCAAAAGGAAATATCCTCTCTAGCTGCTATAGATACCCATGAATCCACGCCACTAGAATCTTGCGAACCCTTGAAAAAGACCCTCGGTTAGGGCATCATCCTGCGATAGCTAACAAGGACCACATGCCCAAAGAAAACCACATAGCCTCCCCTAGAAACACCCATTGTAGGCCTATCTTCACATGTATTGTTGGCACAGGGGCAGACCCAGGGTTCAACGCTTAAACAACGCACCAAAAAAACCCTAACTACAGGCCCTTTCGGCAACACCTGTGAAGCAGATGAAGTCTCACCCGAGGTAGAGGTAGGGGTGGTTGCAAGACTCATGTGTATGCAACCTTAGCTGGGACACATATCTGTGATTCTTACTCTTAGCAAGCACTTTAGCATAGATCATTCATCATTATTTAACCCTCATAGAACTCTGCAGATGGCACAGAGCACTGCATCATTCACTTAGATATAGGTTAAGTTAGTACTTAGCAACAACAAAATAGGTCTAGCATTGGGCACTTTCATATATTTCAAATCTATACCCACACATCTAAGAAGCACAAATCAAAGTGGATCTATCTAAGTATATTATAGCAAAGCACATATCATAATCATATCAAGCACAACACATGGAAAGAAACCAACACATTAGGTCGAAGCACCGACCACAACACACAGAGTTACCGTGGTTCACCCCCACCCTAGGGCTATGTCCACAAAGTCTTCTTCTTATTTATTAGCTTTGGTCAATTGGGTTACAACACAGAGCTCACACTTTTACTCCGCATAGGACAGGAGATCTGCGCACACCTCGCCAGATCCTCCTTCCCCGAGTAGATCTAGCACAAAGCCTTCTTACAATACATGCACTCAACACTTACAACACTTGCACTCAGCTATGCAAGTCGGTCACACAATATACACAAAGGCTTTACTAGAACTTAGCTTATATTCTTGCCCCCTCTTACATTTCTTAGCTACTTACTTATACTTTATAAAATAGGCCTAAACATGGGTAAACCCATGGGCTGACATCCCTTTCCCATTACATTAACCCAAAACCCTAAAAGGGCCCCAAAAGTGGGCCGAGATCCCGTGATATCTGCTTCTCCTGGTTCTCCATCTTTGACAGGCTGTCAAAGTCCAAAAACAGTCAAATATGACCAAGTGTTCCTCAAAACTTGGTCAAGGTCCAACAGGCCCCCAACACTCACCTGTGACTTGTCCCGAGTCACTCTAGTTTGATAAACTTCACTTCGAATGTCTCAATCTTGGCCCGAGCTACTTTGACCTGCTGCAGTGCAACAACCTCTTGCTCAGTGAACTCCTGGATCACTGTGTCATTTACTGGTCCTTCCATGCGCTGTTCTGCAGTGATGCCAACCTGTTCAAGCTTGGTTGTTTGGCTCTCAACTTCAGTGAACAGTTGGCATGCTTTCTCTTGGAGTGATTGAAGTCGTTGAGAGACTTCCATCACTTTACTTTGCAACATGTGTACCTGTTGTTGGGTGGTGAGTTGTTCTGGAAATCGCTTCATTCTTTCAACTGGGGTTAAGGCCTTCAACTACGCCTGTAGCGTATATGCATGTTGCTTTGCTTCTTGGAGCTGTGCCTCTAATGTCTGCAATTCTGGGTTCTCTGTGAGGTTCTCATAAGTCTGGGTGCTTCTAGCGCTCAACTGCTTACATTCCAAAGCTAAGGTTTTTAACCTGTCAACTGTGCTACGGGAGTTGCCTCCCTTAGATCTATTACTTCTTGGGGAGTCTCAGGCATGGTACGAAGTTCTAGATATGTGATGCGCTGCTGAAGTTGTTGGATTACTTCTTCAAGTTGTGCCACCTGCTGTGGGACATGTTCTTCAATTTTCACTTCAATGACCGTCACAGAGCGAAGTGCTTTGTGAATTCGTTCCTGTACGTCAAGTTGCTCTGCTGTAAATATTCTTTCTCCTCCTCCGAATTCACTTGTAAAGCAAGTTGTTCTTGTTTTTCCTTCCTCTGTTGTACTACAAGTGCACTATGTACTTGTGCCAAAGCCTGGGTGGCTTGTGTTGTATCTTCTTAAGCTTGTCGAAGGTGAGCTTCGACTTTCTTGGCGATCTTGCATAATTGGGTGGGCACATTGCTTGTTCTTGTTGTTCCCGTAGTCAAGGGCATAGCGGAAACGACTCGGCTGGACTGGAGTGCCTGATGCACTTCTTGAAGTTCACCTGTGATTCGGCTGAATATCTCCTCCTGCTTGGCTTCTTTCCTTTCTGCGATCTATTTTGAGGCATCACTCAACGCAACGATCAAGAATTCGAAGTCGTCCTGTGTGAGGGTAGTCTTAAACGTATCCCGGGTGGCCTTAGTTTTCTTTCGGGATGAGGGATTTGGTGGGGTGACCTTCCTTTTCTTAGAGGGATCCTCCTCCTCTCTAGGCGGAGTAACGTCGCCTTTGCTTTGCTCAACCTCTGTGCCACCTAGTTCTTCACCATCACCTCCCTGCACAGGTTAGATCGAAGTAGTCTTCGTGGATGTGCTATGGATATCTTGAACTTCATCATCTGTCTTAGTCTTGCTCGGTCCAGGTGTATCCAGTATAGCTTCAGGTCTTTCCACGTCAGATATTTTTGCGGGGTCCGCAGGAACAAGGAGGTCCGCCGACTATTCCTTGGTAATCTGCTCCAAGTCTTCTTCTATCAACTTGTAGTACGACTGGAGTTGTTGTTTGTGCTCATCAACACACGCTGTGATATAGGTGAAGTGGCAGTCCGCGCTAAATTTGATAAAAGGTCTAAACCTATGAAGTGTGTTTGGTGTGAGGCGTGGTGTAGACTGGATTGCATTCTTCAATTGGTTGTAATAAGCGTGGAAGACGACATTGGATTGCCACTGCTTGTTCATGTCGCTGGAGTACTACAACATACAAAACTTCATGGCCAGTGGTTCGAAAGGTTCGATCTCCGAAAAAGTGGCACCTTCTGGTATCTCCTAGGCGATGAAAGCGGAGCAACCAACTAAAGTGGAACTCATACCCTTGGTCTTGCGCCTCTCTGCAGTCAAGCTCTAGCTGATTTACAAGGTACTTCACCCAGTTCATTTGTAGTCCCCCCACGCACTTCCCTACGAGGTTAACTACAAATCCAGTCACTTGTGTAGGTCTGTTCTTGTAGACTAACTTCCCTGCGATCATCTGGAAACCGAGGCACACTACTGCATTCTTGATGGAGGCTACCTTGTAGCCTCGCGTGCCCTTCTCTACATCACCATATGTGTCTTTTATTCACTTGGCGAGAGTGTGATCTGTGGTCTTTCCAGGGTAAAAATCCTGCAGGTCAGGGCCCTGCATGCTTAGCCCTGTGATCTGATTGATTAGAATTAGATCCACAGTGATGCGACGGTCCAGCCATAAGTATCCTCCATGGTAGCAGGACAACAACAATCTGACGCATGCATTCACTTCCTGATGCCTCCCTAAATGAGGAATCTTCATTACACTGAGGAGGGTTGACTATGCAAGGTTATGGGTCCATTGCTGAGGGACAATCTTTGGGTTCCTCCATTTTGTGATAGTTAAGTACTTGTGTGGGGCTATCATACTGTAAACTTTGTGATCTCCAAGGTTAAAATCACTAAATTTCAGCGCCGTGAGTTTATCCTGGTCAGCACGAACTGCGCGCACCCCTTTTGGGAGGTACGTAGTGACCAAAGCATAGTCAAAGTCTCTGGGTACAATGTCTCGATTCACTATGCTGCTTAGTGGTGGGATATACTTAGGCAAGATACTTGGGATCATCTTAACAGTGACAAAGTCGTTTCCGAGCTTAGATCATCTTTCCAAAGGCGGTCGGGATGGTCCTGCTCGAGCAGTGGAGGGGGAAGCTGGCAATGGTCCCGAGGACGATGCTTGTACACCTGTAGACACTCCTCACTCCAACATGACTCTCGTAGTCATTAAGTCAATTAAAACTTCTTCAACTACTTTCTCAGCAGTGCTGAGCTTGTTCGACATACAATCTTGGGTCCGCTAGCTCGGGTGCGAAAGGAATTCAGAGACTACAGTGAATAGTATGGGAACAAGGCAATGATCTCAGGGTGAATTAATCTCAGGTTTCATGCTCAAATTATCACTTAGAAAAAATTATTCTCAGTGTGTGGCGCGATGGACTAAGTAGGGAAACTTGGCAATGGTTTGCTGGCAACGATTATGATCCTTCATTAACTTTTGTTCGACCCGTTATGGCACGTTTCAATGGTTGGATGATGAACCTTTATTTCTTTTCTGCCCATTCGGAGCGGAAGTCGAACGGATATATCGACCCCAACGACTATATTGCTTCGTCATGACGAAGTACTCTATGTCGTTGTTTTGATATCTCGGTGAAGCTCCAATTCTGCAATTTTTCTTTCTGCGAAGTATCCTCTAGAACCTCTTGTAACCTTACAATATTATCCCTTTTCTTTCTTAATTTTATAGCCTTCTTCCTAGTGAGCTTCGTCTCAGTAATGATTTTACCATTCTGATGCTTATCTTCTGTGGTCTTAGTTACTTCTCACTGTTGAAATTCTTTCCTAGGGTTCCTGGATAATACTTCTTCTGTATCGAAAATAGGTAACTCAATCTTCTGTGGATCCTCTAGTGTTCTCTTAGCCTCGACATCAGAGCTGCTTGTATTAAATATCTGCGATCTGTTCTTCAATCAAGTGCGTGATCCTTCTGGTCATAAAGTCTTTTAACTCTTGCTTCTTCTGTTCCAAAACTTCTTTTTCCTCTTTTCGTCTGGCTTGTTCTCTATCAATCCAAGGTTTTCCTATGAGCATGGTAAATAGGGCGTTGTCTTCAACAAATTTAATAATCTCAAAGTCTTCCTCTGTTGAAGTTCCATTGACAGTCATAGGTATCTGGGCGAGCCTTCCACATAGGTTTACTAGCTTTCCTCTGAATAAACTTGTCCCTCCTAGGGAAGGGATCATGGCAAGCTTTCCTATAGCTTCCCAAGTTCTTTTTGGCATAATGTTCACTTGTGCTTCTTCATCAAGAATACAGTCAATGTCGAAGTCCCCTATTCTTGCTTCGACTTGCTCCTTTTCTTTGAATATCTCTGGTAATCAAACATATTTATGTTCCTTTAGGGTTTCTTTTATCCATATTAATATTTTCTCTGATTCTTGTTGGGTTTCTGCCTTTTCTGGATTTGCCTTCTGGTCTTCTTGATTCAGATTAAGCCTTTCCAACTTAGCGATCATTCTAGGGAAATCCAATACGTTGTGGTCCAAAGCTTTGCAACAGAGACAACTAGGTTTTCTTCCAGGGCATTCCTTAGCAAGATGTCCTGGTCTTCTGCAACTGTAACAAAGAGTTAATCCTCTCTTTCTCTTCAATGATCCCCAACTCTTCTTGTACTGCACGCTAGGATCATAATGGCTAGCCTACAAAAATTTCTTTCTAGGATCATGCATCCACTTGTTAGTCCATACATTCTTTCTATGCATAGGTATAACATATCTATCCATATACTCATCATATCTATTCATATCAAACTTTCTTTAATCTATTAATGACCTAGTTTTTAAGCTAGGACATAATCTATCAAACATACCTAGATCCATGCTCTAGAAACAAAATATTTCACTTATCTTACTTCTACAGAGAACAAAGCTTCCAGATCTAAGGACTTTTGGCTATTCTTACCTTTATTAGAGTACAAAGCTTACAGATCTTACCTCTTTTCTGCAGATCTGACTTCTTTCTCTCAGAAATTTCCACTTTTACTTTTCTTAGAGCACAGAGCATTCATATATCGTTTCTTTTCTTCGGATCTGATCTTCCTTTCTTCAGATCCGACCTTATTCCTGGCACAAATATTCATAGGTTGAGTAAAAGGTTGCACACTAGGGCAACATATCTACGCACAGAGATTTCTTTTGCACAAAGTTTCTTCTTCCTCAGTTCCCAAAAATCACAGTTTCAGGTCCCGACAACGGAACCATTTATTGGCACAGGGGCAGACCCAAGGTTCAATGCTTCAACAACGCACCAAGAAAACCCTAACTACTAGCCCTTTCGGCAACACCTATGAAGCAGATGAAGTCTCACCCGAGGTAGAGGCAGGGGTAGTTGCAAGACTCAGGTGTCTGGAACCTTAGCTGGGACACATATCTGTGATTCTTACTCTTAGCAAGCACTTTAGCATAGATCATTCATCAGTATTTAATCCTCATGGCACTCTGCAGATGGCACAGAGCACTACAACATTCACTTAGATCTAGGTTAAGTTAGTACTTAGCAACAACAAAATAGGTCTAGCACTCAACACTTTCATATATGTCAAATTTATACCCACACATATAAGAAGCACAAAGCAAAGTGGATCTATCTAAGTATATCATAGCAAAGCACATAACATAATCATATCAAGCAAAACACATGGAAAGAAACCAACACATTAGGTCGAAGCACCGAGCACAACACACAGAGTTACCGTGGTTCACCCCCACCCTGGGGCTACATCCACAAAGTATTCTTCTTCTTTATTAGCTTTGGTCAATTGGGTTACAACACAGAGCTCACACTTGTACTCCCCATAGGACAGGAGATCTGCGTGCACCTTTCCAGATCCTCCTTCCCCGAGTAGATCTAGCACAAAGCCTTCTTACAATCCGTGCACTTAGCACTTACAACACTTGCACTCAACTCTGCAAGTCGATCACACAATATACACAAATCCTTTACTAGCACTTATCTTATCTTCTCGCCCCCTCTTACATTTCTTAGCTACTTATTTATACTTTACAAAATAGGCCTAAACATGGGTAAACCCATGGGTCGACATCCCTTTCCCATTACATTAACCCAAAACCCTAAAATGGCCCCAAAAGTGGGCCAAGATCCCGTGATCTCTGATTCGTCGGGCGCTCCATCTTTGCCAAGCTGTCGAAGTCCAAAAACGGTCAAATATGACCAAGTGTTCCTCAAAACTTGGTCAAGGGCCAACATGCATGCACCATCACTACTCATATATATAACAATTATAAATGTAATTATGAACAATTATTATAATGTTATCAATAAAATAAATGAAAAAATAACATTTCTTAAAAGTAATTTTTCTTTGTAAACATGTTTAATCAACATATTATATCTTGCTGGAAATTAAAAAATTCACCTTGAAGATGAGTTTAACATTATATGGCATTGATAGTTTAAGTTTTCACAATTACAATCCAAAGTAAACGATTTCATAAAACTGAAGTTAAACATTATATGGAAACTCTAAATTCTAATGAGTGATACATCTTAAATTTAATTTAAAAACAGAGAAATCATCACCATACTTATTATACATTTTATAAATCAAACAACAACAACATCAACATGATTTGAAAAAACACAATATACATGTGTGCTGTACTATTAATAGCACAACAATGCGATTGAAATCGCACCAGAGTGGTTATTACGTAAAAATGCATCAAGAAACAATTTAATTGACAAAGTACATATGCAAACTTCCAAAATTAAAGTTTTTGAAGGCAAAATCATAGGTCACTCTTCGGTGCCACTCATAATTTAGTGCATGGACTTGATCCTTTGCCACTTCCTTAGTGCTCTGCCTCACATCTCCTCTTCTATGGTTTGCTCGTCTATATCCAAGATATTGTCCTCGTCATTCTTATAGCCATAATATGAACTTGCGTCAATTCACTTGTAAATCACATACCCACACCTCCTCTTCTTCGCCTCAAGGGGGATTATCGAATAAATCTTTGGGGATAGGGATAAACTCCATACCCTCGAAGCATCTGTAACCGGGGCCCTTTCCTATGGCACCAGGCACATCAACTTCATTCCCTTCCAAGTGCATCATCTTGGCCCCTACTTTGGTATAATCAGAACTACCAAGCTCTATGATTGGAGCTTCCCAGTGCCCCTTTTCCCTGTTCAACAAGAAATGACCTTGGTGGATGTCTTAATTATAACACCGTGTCATCCTCAAGAATGACCTAAGCTCCATATTGTATATTTAATAGAAGTTAAGAAGCACATTTGGAAAAACAACCAATGATCCATAAGATTTGTCAACATGTCTTATCACTAAATATTAAGCATTGCCTTGGCCTCGACCTTCTCCTCCATGAGATCCTCACCCATTTAATTACCAAGAAGTTCATCATGTTTCTTCTTCTCCACAACCATGTGCTCAAATTCTTTCTCATCCATAAGGGGCACATGGAAAACAAACTCTCTCTCTCTCCACTGTTGGTTTCCTTTGTCCCACTCTCCCATTTCTTATGCCACATCATTGTCTTCCATGAATAGAATTGGCTTAATGGAAATGCCCTCACCACTCTTGATCATCAACCTGGTCTCCCTTTAGATAGACTCGATCCTCTTCCACTCCCTCAGTTCTTTGGCCTACATCTCCTCCTCTGCGAGCCACTCAAATTTCTCCAAGATGTCGTTCTCACCATCACCGTCGCCATAATAACTGGTGTCAATTTTGCTTGTAGATCACATACCTAGACCTCCTCTTCTTTTCCTTGGGGGGATTATCGAATAACGATTTTACATCGGGGGAGGAATTTATCAGGCGCACTTGTACAATTGATTGTTGGAAGATGGCATGTTACAATCTTCCAACAACCAATTGTACAAGTGCGGCTAGGAAATTTCTCCCCAACGTCAAAGAGCTATTCGATAAGCCTCACAAGAATAATAAGATGAGGTATGTGTATGCGATCTACAAGCGAATTGAATCTAGTTATTATGGTGACAATGATGAAGAGAACAATATCTTGGAGAAATTTGAGTGGCCCGTGGAGGAGGAGATGCAAGCCAAAGCGTTGAGGGAGTGGTATAGGATCGAGTCTATCTAGAGGGTGGCCATGTTTATGATCAAGAGTGGCAAGGTCGTTTCCATTAAGCCGATCCTATTCATGGAAGATGAGGATGTGGTGAAGGAAATGGAAGAGAGGGACAAGGGAAACCAACAACAGAGAGAGTGGGAGTTTTTTTCCCATGTGCCCTTCTGGATGAGAAAGTGATTGAGTGCATGGTTGTGGAGAAGAAAAAACATGATGAAATTCTTAGTAGTACATGTGCAATGATCCTAGCTAAGGATGTCAATAAATTCCCTTATTGTTGTAGCAATTTTTGTGTTTTTCTGAGTGATGAGTTTCATCAAACACTTTTTCACTACCCTCAAAATTCAATATGAGTCTAGGTTTGTTGTTGTTAGCTTTAAGGGTTTATTATCTATGTTGTTTCTTGATGGAATATCAATGCATAAACATATGACAAGATCCAAATAAATATACACCAAGCAATATTTCATAACAAAAATAACACTACAAGAGTATATGCCCATAAATATATTGCATTAAAATTGTATGACAACAGAGGTACAACTTGTTAGTATCTGTAATAATATGATGCAGGAGCATCGCCAAACACATCAAGCGAGCCAGCACGGAAGCCAAAGGGCAGCTGGACAAGCGCCATCACACATTTTGAAATTACCTTGAAGTTGTTGTGCGATCTTAAATGAGCCATTAAGAGGAAGCGCACTTGTATAATGTAATCAAACCTTGATCCTTTAGCTCTCGTCCTTAGTAGGTAGAGGCATTTAAGATATTTAATGTAAAGTAGATAGAATTTAATTCTAGATAAGACTGTTTGAGAGCGCAAGAGGGAAACAGGATATAGACACCCTCATTGTGCATTTGTAACATAATCCAAGAAGAACAATAGCACGCAGAGAGTTGTGTAAGAACACCCATGTACAGATATTTGAATGAATAGAAGAGTTTGATTCAAATCCATGGTTTTGTGTCTGTTCTCTGTGTATTGATGCTGAATGATATGCTCATTTGATGTTTGCTTCTTGTTATACATTTGCTTTGATATGCAATGTATATGATTTCATGTTTGAGTTTCAAGTCTGAAAAGGTGAAGGAATGAGTTTCAATTGTTTCTCTGTCTGAGCAAGGAGTTCCTGCAAGGAGTGCAGTTGAAGTGTCTGCAAGGAGTGCGTTGACAAAGAGCTCAGGTAGTTTAGCTTTTGTTCTCATCACCCAAAAGTGCAGTTGGACACGGGATTCGTGCAAGGAGTGTGCAGGCCGGGTAAAGGTCTCAGGGTTGCGAGCCTGAGAGGAGTGGTTAATATTGCTGTTGCAAATGTGTGCAGAGTCGAGGGACTTCAACACTCAGACGTGGTTGAAGGTTTTCCGCAAGGAGTGCGTGCAATAGTTTTCTGAAGGACTTGAAAGTCATGGAAAATTTCAGGAAGGGTAGGGCCTTCGAACCCATTGAAGGGAAGCACAGGAATTTTGTGTGTGGAATGTTCAACCAGGCGCTGTAGGGTTGTGTGCAGGTGGACGAGTTCCGCGGAGGAACACATAGTCTTTTCGCAGGAATCACCAAGGAAGGAAGGACGGTCGGTATTCTCCGAGGAGGATTCACGACATCCCGTGGGCCGTTAGATCTCGAGAAGGTGCAGAGGAGATACTGCAGGTATTCTCAAGAGGTTCGAAGCTCAGGAGGAGAAGAGTCGTTGATCTGAGCCATAAGGGCCGTAGAATCTACATGTGAAATCGTATATTGGGGTTTCGGGGGTTGTGACTCCGTAACCACTGCATCAGAAATCACGAAATCGCGATACACGATATCCCAACGGTTGATAGGACAACGTGGGGCCATAAGGATCAGAGTGGGAGACAGGTGGCATGAGTCATCGGGGTTTCGCAGCGAGAAGTGCTGACACATTGCCATCAGGATTCACGATCCCGCGAAGTCTAAAATGCCGATGGAGTAAAGGACCGTTGAATAGTCAACTCGCGAGCGCATCGGAGGTTCGGCGTATCGGGGTTCGGGAGTCGGTAAAGAAAGTGGCTTGATATCGCGAGTGGTGAAATCGCGATAGGGAAAACCCTGATAGGAAGAAGTCAGCGTTGACCGGTTGTCGAGTTTCAGGGATTCGAAAGTCTGATTCTTAACCACAGACCTCGCGAAATCGCGAAGTTCGATTTCCTGATTCGTAAAGAAGGGGGATCCCACGAGATTTTACTGTGGGTGCAGATTTCCCGATAGCGAAATAGAAGAGCCTTAGAGTTCTTTGGGCCATGGAAGAGAGAAGATCCTGTGAGCGGGTGTGCTTGCGAGCGCATGTTGCGTCAGTTTGGTATCAGAGCACAGAAAGACTCTTTGCTTTCTGTAGCAGAGAGAGAAGAATTCACCATGCCACCCAGGAGAAGGGACGCGCAGACACCCGATCCAGAGGACACAAAAATGCCGAGAAGAAGAGGCAGGTAGATGGCAGATCCAGCCATAGAGAGACAAATGCATGATCTCTGAGCCAGACTCAAAGACATGGAGACAATGCAAAGACGCACAGCCAGTGCGGGGGATCTGAGTGATTCTGAAAGTGAAGTTGAGGCTAAACGTGAGGAAGAAGTTGCAGTCGAAGATGCATCAAACGAGCTTTTGATCAGAGCTATTGCCAGGATGGGTGTAAGGGAAAAGATGGACATTCCAGTTTACGAGGGAAACTTGGATGCAGAGGAGCTTCTAGACTGGATTAGAGCTCTAGACACGTACTTCGAATATGAATATGTCGAAGAAGACAAGAAGGTCAAGCATGCTGTCATGAGATTAAAAGGACATGCAACATTGTGGTGGGATGAACTACAAGCTGACAGACGCTGCAAGGGCAAGTAAAAGATCAAGAGTTGGGACAGGATGATCGCGAAGATGAAGGCAAAATTCATCCCCAGAGACTATCAAATTTCTCTGTTCAGGAGGATGCAGAACCTGAGACAGAAGCTGATGACAGTGAAAGAATACACTAAGGAATTCTACAAACTGAACATCAGAGTAGGTCATCGGGAGAGCGATGATGAAAAATTTGTCAGGTATATGAATGGCCTGAGATATGATATCCAAGATGAGATGAGCATGGTAACCATACGAACGATGGAAGATGCTTATCAGATGGCTTTGAAAGCTGAGGAGAAGCTGAGCCAAAAGCAGAGTCAGAGGAGCCGAGGCAGAAGTCAGCCCAAAGGAAAATCAGTTGCCCAAGACAAATACCAGAATCCCAAGGAGGACTGGAAGAAACCTCAAGATAGAACTGAGAGAGGTGGAACCTCACAGCGAGGGCCATATGTTGAATAGAGAGGGCAACATAATGAGCAGAGAGGAGATTATGCTGACAACAACACTTTTCCTCGTACTAGAGGTAGAGGAAGGGGAAGAGGTGGAGTAATCAGATGCTTCACATGTGGGAAGAATGGGCACAAGTCTTATGAGTGTCCAGATAAAAAGAAGGACATTGGAGAAGCTCACATCCCTGAGGTGCAGAGGCGGGATGTTGAGGCCGAAGACGCAGAAGGCGGAAGATCGCTCATGATGCGAAAAGTCCTTTTGACACCTGAGAAGGAGGTGGAAAGTTCAGTCCAAAGGACCCGACTTTTCAGGACTGCTTGCAAGACCAAGAACAGGGTATGCAACGTCATTGTAGACAGTGGTAGCACGGATAATCTCATTTCTACGGAGATGGTAGAGAAGCTGGAGCTGGAGACGACTGATCATCCAAGCCCATACAGAGTTTCGTGGCTACAGAAGGGACACCAGGTAACTGTCACTAAACAATGTTTAGTTGAATTCAAGATAGGAGGATATAATGATAAGATCTTATGTGATGTCATTCCTATGGATGTTTGTCATCTATTGCTGGGTAGACCATGGCAATAAGACAAAAATTTGATTCATGATGGGCGAATGAACACATACACCCTGGAGAAGAATGGGAGAACACCCATGTTGCTTCCAATTAAGGATAAGGAGGTGAAGATGGAAGTAAGCAACACTGTACTTCTCATGAGTGGGAAGGAACTTCTTACAGAAGTTAAGAAGAAGGAGGATCCACAATTCTTTGTGGTCAGGAAACCAAAGATTGCTCTGACTAGCACCAGAGTGGATGATTTACCAGATGAAATTCAGGAATTGCTGGAAGAGTTCGTTGACATAATAGTGGACGAATTACCTCGTTCGTTGCCATCGATCAGGAGTGTGAGTCATCATATTGATCTCATACCAGGAGCTAGTTTTCCAAACAAAGCCGCATACAGATTGATGCCGCAAGAGAATGAAGAGGTTAAAAGGCAGATCCAAGAGTTATTGGACAAAGGTTTGGTCAGGGAAAGCTTGAGTCCATGTGTTGTTCCAACAGTACTCAGTCCAAAGAAAGACAGAGGCTGGAGGATGTGTACTGACTCGAGGGCGATTAATAAGATAACCATCAGGTACATATTTCCATTGTCGAGGATGGATGATCTGATGGATTGCTTGAGTGGAGCAAAATATTTTTCAAAGATTGATTTGAAAAGCGGATATCACCAGATTCGCATGAGAGAAGGCGATGAATGGAAAACATCATTCAAAACAAATGAAGCGTTGTATGAATGGTTTGTTATGTTGTTTGGCTTAACAAATGCACCGAGTACCTTCATGAGGTTGATGAACGAAGTCCTGAGGGAGTTCATCGGGAAATTTGTCATTGTGTATTTGGATGACATACTGGTTTACAGTAAGACAGTGGCAGAGCATCTGAAGCATTTGGCTATAGTGATGCAGAAACTACAACAGGAGAAGTTGTTGATAAATATGAAGAAGTCCTCATTCATGAAGATAGATCTCATTTACTTGGGGTTTGTTATTTCGGAAAATGAGTTGAGGATGGATCCAGATAAGGTGGAAGTGATCAAGAATTGGCCATCACCGAGGAACGGATTGGCTAGTTTCTACCGAAAAATTCATCAGGAATTTCAGTGGAATTAGCGCAGCAATGATGGATACAGTGAAGAAGCGACATAAGTATTTTCACTGGACAACAGAGGCTGAGAAAATTTTTAATCTGTTGAAGAGGAAGATTATGGAACAACCAGTTTTGGTGGTGTCGGATTTCCAAAGGACATTTCAGGTGAAATGCGATGCAAGTGGGTTTGCAATCGGGGTAGTCTTAAGTCAAGAAGACAAGCCGATAGCGTACTTTAGCGAGAAGCTGAATGAAGCGAAATTGAAGTACTCCACGTATGATAAGGAGTTCTATGCTATCATACATGCATTGAAGAAATGGAGGCATTACTTGATCCCGAAAGAATTTGTTTTGTACAGTGACAATCATGCACTGCAGTTTGTGACTCAACATGAGAAGTTGAATCAGAAACATGTTAAATGGGTTGAGTATATGCAGAATTTCACTTTTGTGATTAAACATATTTCTGGTACTGCTAACAAAGTTGCCGATGCTTTGAGCAGGAAGTGTTTGATGTTGCAGGAGTTCAGAGTCAAAACGCTGGGTTTTGATGATCTCAGGGACATGTACGTAGATGATCAGGATTTTGGAGAGGCATATGAAGCAGCTGAGAATCCATTTCTTAGAGATAGAAGCCAGTGGGACGAGTACATGATCCAGGAAGGATTGTTGTTTAAGGGCAATCAACTGTGTATTCCGAAATGCTCCATGAGGGAGAATCTGCTGAAGGAAAAACACAGTGGAGGATTGGAAGGGAACTTTGGTCACGACAAGACATTTGTGAAGCTGAATGAGTCATACTTTTGGCCAGGGATGCGATCAGAGGTCAAGAGGTTTGTGGACATATGTAGAATTTTCCAGCATTTGAAGGGAAGGAAGCAGAATGCGGGATTCTATCAACCATTGCCCATACCAGAGAGGCCGTGGGATGCCATTAGCATGGATTTTGTATTGGGGTTGCCGAGAACACAAAGAGGTTTTGATTCAATCTTTGTGGTAGTGGATATATTTTCCAAGATGGCACACTTCATTCCATGTCAGAAGACTAGTTACGCGACTTACACCGCGAACCTGTTTTTCAAAGAGGTCATTCGACTTCACGGCTTGCCAAGGAGCATAGTTTCGGACAGAGATACGAAGTTCATAGGGCATTTTTGGAGAACCTTATGGAAGAAGTTGGGAACTAACTTGTCATTTAGTTCGGCTTATCATCCGCAGATGGATGGACAAACAGAAGTGGTGAACAGAAGTCTAGGAGACTTGATGAGAAGCTTGGTAACAGAGCATCATACCCAGTGGGACCACATATTGCCGTAGGCAGAGTTTGCTTATAATGACTCAGTAAACAAAAGCACAGGCCAGATCCCATTTCAGGTTGTATATGGCACGTAGCCAAGAGGAATTTCTGAACTGAGGGATTTAGAACAAATTGCTACTAGGAGCGCTAGTGCACAGGAATTCGCAGAAGCGATGAAAGAACTTCACAGTCAGGTGAAGGAGCGACTGCTGAAATCAAGCCAAGAATATAAATGCAGGGCAGATCAGCATAAGAGACAACTTCAGTTTGAAGGTGGTGATCTGGTTCTGGCACATTTGAGAAAGGAAAGGTTCCCGAGGGGAACATACAATAAACTGAAGATGAAGAAAATTGGACCCTGCAAGGTCTTGAAGAAGTTTGGGACGAATGCTTACGAGATTGAATTACCCGATTGATCATAATTTCTCTGATATTCAATATCTTGGATTTGTACCCATACAGAGTTGGGGAAACAGAGACTAGAGATGAGCAGCTAGTGATCCAGTGGACGAAGCATATGCCAGTTGCAGAGAAGCCGCAGATGGAGTGCATACTGGATAAGAGAGTCAGTAAGAGGACCAGGCGAAAGAAATACTTTGAGTATTTGGTCAAGTGGAAGAATCATCCAGTTGAAGATGCCAGTTGGGAGACTGAAGCAGAGATACAAAAGCATGGACAGACCGTGCAGGAGCTCATGGACAGGAGCCCATGAAATTTTTCAAGCCGAGGAGTATGATGCAGGAGCATCACCAAACACATCAAGCGAGACAGCGCGGAAGCCAAAGGGCAGCTGGACAAGCGCCAACACACATTTTGAAATTACCTTGAATTTATTGCGCGATCTGAAATGAGCCATTAAGAGGAAGCAAACTTGTATAATGTAATCGGACCTTGAGCCTTTAGCTCCCGTCCTTAATAGGTAGAGGCATTTAAGATAGTTAATGTAAAATAGATAGAATTTAATTCTAGATAAGACTGTTTGAGAGCACAAGAGGGAAACGGGATATAGACACCCTCATTGTGCATTTGTAACATAATCCAGGAAGAGCAAGAGCACGCAAAGAGTTGTGTAAGAACACCCATGTACAAATATTTGAATTAATAGAAGAGTTTGATTCAAATCCATGGTTTTGTGTCTGTTCTCTGTGTATTGATGCTGAATGATATGCTCATTTGATGTTTGCTTCCTGTTATACATTTGCTTTGATATGATGTGTATATGATTTCATGTTTGAGTTTGAAGTCTGAAAAGGTGAAGGAATGAGTTTCAATTGTTTCTCTGTCTGAGCAAGGAGTTCCTGCAAGGAGTGCAGTTGAAGTGTCCGCAAGGAGTGCGTTGACAGAGAGCTCAGGTAGTTTAGCTTTTGTTCTCATTCACCCAAAAGTGCAATTGGACACAGGAGCCGTGCAAGGAGTGTGCAGGCCAGGTAAAGGTCTCAGGGTTGCGAGCCTGAGAGGAATGGTTAATATTGCTACTGCAAGTGTGTGCAAAGTCGAGGGACTTCAACACTCAGACGTGGTTGAAGGTTTTCCACAAGGAGTGCGTGCAAGAGTTTTATGAAGGACTTGAAAGTCATGGAAAAGTTCAGGAAGGGTAGGGCCTTCGAACCCATTGAAGGGAAGCACAAGAAGTTTGTGCGTGGAGTGTTCAACCAGGTGCCGCAGGGTTGCGTGTAGGTGGACGAGTTCCGCGGAGGAACACATAGTCTTTTCGCAGGAATCACCAAGGAAGGAAGGACGATCGGTATTCTCTGAGGAGGATTCACGACATCCCGTGGGCTGTTAGATCTCGAGAAGGTGCAGGGGAGATACTGCAGGTATTCTTAAGAGGTTCGAAGCTCAGGAGGAGTAGAGCCATTGATCCGAGCCATAAGGGCCATAGGATCTACACGTGAAATCGTATATCGAGGTTTCAGGGGTTGTGACTCCGTAACCACTACATCAGAAATCGCGAAATTGCGATACGCGATATCCCGACGGTTGATAGGACAGCGTGGGGCCACAAGGATCAGAGTGGGAGACAGGTGGAACGAGTCATTGGGGTTTCGCAGTGAGAAGTGTCGACACATTGACATTAGGATTCATGATCCCGCGAAGTCCAAAATGTCGATGGAGTAAAGGACCGTTGAATAGTCAACTCGCGAGCGCATCAGAGGTTCGGCATGTCAGGGTTCGGGAGTCGGTAAAGCAAGTGGATTGATATCACGAGTGGCGAAATCGCGATAGGGAAAACCCTGATAGGAAGAAGTCAGCGTTGACCGGTTGTCGGGTTTCGGGGATTTGAAAGTCCAATTCTTAACCACAGACCTCGCGAAATCGCGAAGTCTGATTTCTCGATTCGTAAAGAAGGGGGATCCCACGAGAGTTTACTGTGGGTGCAAATTTCCCGATAGGGAAATAGAAGAGCCTTAGAGTTCTTCGGGCCATGGAAGAGAGAAGATCCTATGAGTGGGCGTGCTTGTGAGCGCGTACTGCGTCATAATATAACAACAAGCAACAATGACAATTTTCTGTCCTATTCATTAATTAAAATGGTTTCCTTAGGTACATGAAATATACAACAATATTATAGGATAAGTACAAGCCTGTAGGAACGATTTGTGTGTTTTTATATGGTGGGTAATGGATCAACAGACCACCACAATTCCAAATCATACCATGAAGTAATGAATACGACCCAAAGATGAAGTAGCTTGGCCCACTAAGATGGTTCAGATCTTCCACGAAAAACTCAACAACAAAAATAAGAGAATTGGCCCAATAATTCATTTGACCCACAACAAGGAGTAATGAAGTCAGCCCAGTAATAAACTCATCCCATAACAGGTAAAGGGAAGTGAAATCGACCAATCAAGGAAAGAGTCAACCCCCAGAATACGCCCCCAAACTCAATATTCAACCCCCAATCTTAAGAAAATGCAACCACTACACACAAAAACGTAGCCACAAGCTAACTCACCCTCTTCAAGCCAAAACGACCTCTGCAAATAAAAACTCATTTGCTAAATGATGTAATACTTAGCCACACTAAAGAACAATAAGAAGATGTGGATGATCTCTTGTCAATGACCAGCTAGGGTGGATAGTTTCACCACAAAAACCAATCTCTAAACTCTCTAGGTTTTTCGTCCCAGGAGCCAAAGCCACAAGAGCTCTCTCAATTTCGTTTTTGGAAAATAACCAAATGCATAATGAGAGAGGGCACCCTTGATTCCCCTTTTATTCTTTCGTTGACCCTTTTCGGACCCTTCTACCCTTTTTAATAAATTAAAGTGACTTTATAATTTAACTTTTCTAAAATCACTTTATTAATTAATTAACCCCTTTTTAATGCCGAAAATTGATTACTTGGATTATAAGTCATTCCTGGGCGCTGAAAGTACCTTTATCATCATCCCAACCTTTATATATTTTTGTCTCGATTCCAACGAGCTATTACACGAAGGTGTTCCTCCAACAATATGACCCAAATAACACCATGAGTGCATTTAATTAATGTATACTCAATAATACCCTTAATTTACGGGCATAATGAGAATGCCACAAAATCAAGAATGAACTATGTGAAAGTGGACCCAATGATGAAATAAGGTGAATGGACTAGGCTAGGCCTCATATAACTCGTCCAATTTTCCCGAGATCTCTGTTAAGCTCCATTTATGCCTCTGGCCAAGATAACATAGACCCATAAGGTCACCTCCAACTATAAAGTAGTGGAATCCAAAAATGGGGACATTAGAGTCCTCCCTTCCCAAATATTTCTTATCCTCAAGCAATGCCATGAAACCCATATGAACAACAAACTGAACCAAACTGAAGCTAATAATGATCCCTAGGTCCCAACCAATCTGAAATATGTGGAGCATCTATTGTCCACAATATTGCCCTACAATGTACTAACACAAGGGGCCTTATGAAAGTAACAGATGGTTCTCCCATCTGTACTAGTTTCCAAACTGTCTACCCATACAATCCCAGGGTCCCATGCTATCACCAGAAAGGACCCATCATGTTGATGTTGCACCACTTTGATCATAAATATATGATCCTCCTGCCTAGAATGCATTCTCCGCTCTTGCAACCACAAGCTATAATCCTCAAAGGATCATCCCCACTATTGAGGATCATACCCTTCCAATGTATCCCAATGAATTCAACAAAACCAACTCTAAAATAAGACATCCCGGGGAAGTCTATGTGGTCACAAAATAATAGGGCATCAACAACACATAATCTCCAAGTATCAAAGGGGAAATCCCTAATACTCCAGCACCCCCAACCTACTGCAACCATCTAGGCATCGTCTGAAAAATATCTCGACACATCATCCACAAAGTCCCTCTATGTGAACCTCTCTAGGACTGACCTATAGGTGGTAAAGTCACGAAGGTCCAAAACTAACATGTATGTTGTGAGGCACCCTCTACTCATAGATCTGATATGCAAGGGATGAACACAAGAATCCACCTGATTGCCTCTAATAAGATAGGAAATCAGAAGCTGCACAAACTTGGTCAACTCCTCAAAACACCACTCCTCCAAGCAACTAAACCTAAGCATCCCAAGAGTAAACTCTGGAAAGTGGAAACTGACCATCTCATTTGTATTGGCCATCGATCTGTCAAACACTGCATTCATAGGGTCCCAAGCTAATATTTGAGAGGAACCCCGATACCACTGCACCCCTCTGATCATAACTGTCTGACCACCATGCTCATAATTCACTATCCTCTCCTGAACTACCAGGATGAAATTCTTGAGAGGACTGAACTCACTGTCCTGGATCCTATCATGCTGAGACTTCTTGGTGATGTCGAAGACTACCCATCCACGGATAGACTTGATCCTGGGTATCGTGAGGGAAAATATACCTTTACATATAGAACAAATCTCAACAAATCCCACAACATCTCCACAATGACACATGCCAATCACTGACATGACCCCGTTGATCACCCTCATCATCTAAGGCAATATATCACTTCGATGAATTCCAGGATCCCACCACCAAATTGGAAGTCCATCACTCCCAATTCCTGATGAAATCTTCATGAAACAATCCAACATAGTCTTGATGTCCTCGTATGCAATATGCGCACAGATCACATGGTCCAAATGAAAGACCTCTTACATGGCCATAATCTCACATGTCTCACCCAACTAAATCGGGTGAACCTCCTATGTCCTACTGAATATAATGAGGGCATTAAATAAAAGCCATAGATTCCTCTACCACTACCTACAAGACTGGAAAGTGACTAGTGCATTGGTCAACCCCAAGGGTATGATCAAGATATCATAATGAGGTATGGAAGTAGACCAGTGAGTATCTGACTTCCTATCCCTCATATGATGATATCCCAGATGAAGATATGTCATCAAGGGATATGCTACTCCCTTAGGATGTCCCATCCACTCATCGATCCTAGGAAATCTCAACTCAAAGGTGTTCTTGAATACTCCATCGGGAGGTCTCCATGGTGGAAACACCCCACAACTCCATTGTACACTCTCGCATGCCAATGAATACCCCTGCACACTGTTTCCGATCACTGAATTGTCCTGTACTATCCTGTATCCTGTAGGTTCTACTATATGTATCACTCTACTGATGTCACCTGAACCTGTTCCCCAGAGCATGCCCATGTCTATCATATACCTATCCACCCAATTCGTGGATGCATATACTTCCTTGCAGATTGATCCACAAGAAATGTGTTGAACTATCTCCTCTATAGCTAAGACTTCAACCTTTAGTGGGATCTCCAAAAGAAATGACTCATGATCCCCACAATGAAAAACATGAGCATAGTCAAAATCCTCTACATCATACCTCTCCTCAAGCACCTGCATCTCTGAATGCTCTAAGTGCGGGATCATCACAAGAGGCTCCTCCCTCAAATCATGAGTGCCACTCACGCCTTCATGTGTCACGATTTCCAAAGATGATGAAGTCTCTGTTGCTGTCAATGATGAAGAACGTGTTAAACTCAATTAGTAACAAATCTCCTCAACCTCCCTTTCCTTGTCTTCAATGAAATTAAGAGAAAGGTCCTTATCCATGAACAACTGCAAGTAATCGTATTTCATCTGCTCTAGTGCTTCTTTGATTATGTGCAATTGTGCACTAGTGACTCCACTTGCAACTCCTTTTTGTCTCTCCTCCATCCGAGTTTTCCAAATAAGAGTTTCAATGAATCTATGAGCACCATCCGCCCTTATCAACACTTGTACAATCTTCTCCTCTGTGACCAATAATTTATCCTCCAAACCATGCAATGTTCAGGGACTTTGTTTAATTTCATCCAAGTAGTATGGGTTGTCACCCAATATATTCTTTGATTTGTTTTCATCTATAAGAATAATATCCCCATCAACAACTGACTCACTAGAAGATTCCATGCAATATTTACTTACCGTACATTGAGCTATCAAATCAAGGGACTCATGTGCACTATCATTGCCAAAATCAACCTCTCCTTTGTCATCCTCCACACACGACTCCTGAGAAGATGGATCTATATCCCACGATGATTTTTCAAATACCTAGTCTTCTTCATATTTAGGCACAATCATGCCTGCATTGTCATAAGTATCATAGATAGGATAAGGCACTGAATTCTCATCATACTTAGGTGCTCGCACACCCTGATCCGAAATGATATTTTACACGACTATGGTTGAGTTATAATGCATGTTTTGATTAACCAATTAGGAATATTTAAGAAAGAGGAAGAATTAAGAAGGAATTATGACAGCCATATACACAAGTGCAGAAATGAAATGAAGCAATAAACAACAACAAACCATAACACAAATGTGATAACAGAGTTTGACAATCTCGCCTACGTCTCCGGGCTTTGTCTCAGTGAGATTTGATTATTTCTGTTCGAAGCTCAATAAGTACATCATGATAGTGCGAAAAGGTTACAACAATGAGTTGGAAGTGTTCTACCAGATCTCATGAACCCATCAAAACTGACGACACCCAAATCAGATGAATGAGGCTCCTAGAAATGGCTCGCAAAGGTGCACTCCTCAATAGCTTCCCTGTATAACATTGACATTTGGCTCAACAATCTGGCAGCATAAACCTGTTCTAAACCACCACTGATCTCCCCCTTGGCCTCAAGAAGGCATGTTTTATATAGATCTAAAGTTGGTAACCATCTCCCAACTTCCTCCCAAGATCTGGCCTCAAAAAGGGCCCAATATCTCCCAATAATGGGAAAAATCCCTCAAATTTGCATATACAATCAATAAAAAGATCCATATGCCTAAGTATAAAACCCACTTTAGCTTTAATAAAGGGGTAAGCTCCTTTTCCTGCGCGCACACCCCTTCTTCTCAGTCACATGGCAATATATATGGCCAGGCGCCAGCCCAAAGGGCTACTCGTTGGCCTCTTCTCTGTAACACTGGTCATGTGGCACCACATAATATAACTGCACCCTAACGATGCGCTCGGGCTAAGGTCACAACTCCGGGTCTTATGGTGGACATGTGATTATTCTTCACGCCCATATCTATGTTAAGAATCCATGCCAAACCACTAACCGTAACCCCCAGTCATATAGCAACTGTTAGAACCGTGGCCCATGGCCCCCGCGCCCGTGGCTTGTCATTAGAGCTTAGCACCCAGAACGGTAACATGAGGATCGTGTGGGGATACACCATAATTCAACTTTATATAATATAAAAGGGGTATGGTTAACAAGAACCATCCATGGGCGGCCTGACCAACCCAACTCTACCAAGACTTAGGCTAACCAAAGGTTATGAGTTTAAATACCATGAGCTCCAAAACATTTTTCCTACCACAAACGAGCCAACTGATGGGTGCCACGTGGCAACCCATGTCTGGGCCATGTGGCACCTCCCCATTCACTGATTTTGATGCAACTTTTCAACCGTTGGATGGTCCACTTGTCTGCAACCTGTCAGCCCTGTCAGTGTTGTACCCTGCCACGTGTCATTGTTCACGTGTCGCCCTTCTAGTGGTGACACATGTCACTTCCTGGTTGGTCCACGTCAGATGTACGAAATATTCCAACTATGCTGCCACATCAGCTATACAAAATCTGCCAACTGTGCTTCCATGTCAATTGTATGACATGTATAGTCAACTACCACGTGGCACTGTACGGATTGTACAGTCAACATTCTTTTCCATGTTTGGCAAAACAAACAAAACACGATATCAGGAGCATACGACTTCTGTTTTATCCCGTTCAAGTTGCGTTGGGTTCATATCAATGAGGCCTACGTACATGTTCATTTTGAATCCATTGTGAGAATATTGATTTTTAGGCCTTTCTGAGCCCCATCAAGCTCCTGGATCCGAATCTGGATCACACCCTCATCATCATGAGAATCACTACTAAGATATGACGTTGAATCATCAACATCAATTGATTGGGACACTTCACCATATACGTCATCAACCTGTCCATCATGTGCGCTAGTGCTATGGGCCTCATAAGACAATGTTAAAGGTGTATTAGATGTTGTTGTGTCACCATCCTCAATTTTAGAAGCATTAGAATCTTCAAAAACTAGTACCTTTTTCCTTGGCACCTTGAACTTCTTGTCCACTAATAATTGGGTCTCATACCACTCAAGATGTTTGATGGTGCAAAAGTCCTTGAATGACATGGTTGCTTGAAATACCTCACTAAGCGCCATATATTCCCTCTATTGGATAAGCATTTTGGATAAGTTTTGGGATATGTGCCAAAAGAAGTAAAAGAATAAAAGGCAGTTAGAAGAGGGAACAGAGCGCGCAACATGAGTGGGCTTTAAGCGTGCAACAAAAGGATGCATGACGTAGCAACGCACAAAAGGAAGAAAATGGTTATAGACCATTAGGATTTTGGGGACATTTTGTCCACTTTATAACGAGATTAGCCCTACTTTTTGTATAAATATGTAATGGGTTTTTGGGTAGAGGAGTTGCTGGTATGAAATGTGTGAGTAGCAGATGAATGAGGAGCGAACTAAGTTTTTGGCTAAGTGTTCGGATGTTATGACTGAGGAGTGAAGATCGCACTTCAACAGAACGATTACGCAGGTTTGGGGGATGTTATTGTTGCATAATTTGTAGCGTAGTGCGCAGTTGTAAGAGAACTATTAATGACTAATAAAAGAAGCCAGCCGTTGTGAACATAGCCCAAGTTGAGTGAACCACGTAAACCTGTGTGTTGTGATGTGTTGTCTTTTCACTTTATGATGTTCAATGTTATGGTGTAATGTTGATATATGCTGAATGTATTGTTCATTTATGATGTTATAATGTCGCACATTGAAGTATCTAGTAACTGAATGCATATTAAGTATGAGAATGTCGCACATAGAATAAGTTGAAGGTTAAACTCTTAAGTAATGGAAACCACGCATATGAGTAAATAGTAGTAAGAACATGAAGAATGCCTCACTTCCCCTCATCACTGTAGAACCTTGGTTCCTACAACCCCATTAGATTACTTGGGTGAGACATCACTTGCTCTGTAGGTGATGCCGAAAGGGTTGGTATCTAAGGGTTTTGTTGGTATATAGATGATTAACCCCAAGTCTACCCATTGTGCCCCAACACCCTCAAACAATCTGCAAACTCCTCATCATGTCCTTTCTATCATGTTTGTTGCCCCTTTGAACCGCTATCTCCATTGTTCCCTGCATTGTTTTGATGGCTTGCCATAGCTTGCATCAACTCTTGTTTCCCCTATGCATGAATATTTCAAATATTCCTAACTGATTTTGCCCTCATGCTGGTAGGAAAACCATCTTTGATACCACTGTAATGACCCTAGCTAAGACTATCACAAAATTCCCTTACTGCTATAGAAATTTTTGTGTTTTTTCTGAGTGATGACTTTCATCAAACACTTTGACATTGCCCTCAAAATTCAATATGAGTCTAGGTTTGTTGTTGTTACCCTTAAGGGTTTACTAGCTGTGTTGTTTCTTGAGGGAATATCAATGCATAAACATATGATAGGATCCAAATAAATATACACCAAGAAATATTTCATAACAAAAATAATACTACAAGAGTATATGCCCATAAACGTATTGCATTAAAAATGTATGAAAATAGAGGTACAACTTGTCACTATTAGTAATAATATAATAACAAGCAATGAAGACAATTTTCTAACTTGTTCATTAATTAAAATGGATTCCTTAGGTACAAGAAACATGCAACAATGTTATAGGATAAGTACATGCATGTAGTAACGATTTGTGTGTTGCTATATGGTGGGTAATGGAACAACAAACCACCACAATTCCAACTCATCCCCTGAAGTAATGAATACGACCCAGAGATGAAGTCGCCTAGCCCACCAAGATGGTTCAGATCTTCCACGGAAAACTCAACCACCGAAAATAAAAGAATCAACCCAACAATGCATTCGACCCACAACAACGAGTAATGAAGTTGGCCTAATAATAAACTCGTCTCACAACAGGTGAATGACAGTGAAATCGGCCCATTGAGGAAAGAGTCAACCCCCAAGTGAGAAACTCGACCCCGACTCTCAAGAATACTCTCCCAAACTCAAGATTCGGCCCCCAATCTCAAGAAAACGTAGCCACCACACACAAAAACACAGGCACGAGCTAGCTTGCCCTCTTCAAGCCAAAGAAACCTATGCAAATAAAAAACTCAGCTGCTAAATGATGTAATACTCAACCACACTGATGTCATTGTTAGTCGAGCACCAATATCTATAGCAGTGCGTTTTGATATATAGCACATCGATTAAGGGTTAGTGTTAAACCATGCAATGTTCTTGGTTATATTAAACACATTGACTCTCTATGTTAGTTTGTGCACTAGACGCTTTTAACCGGTGCATTGTCTTTTCTTGACGCACTATTAACAGACGTGTTCTAAAATGTGCACCAGAATGATAATTTTTAAACTATTTTTCCTGGTACAACTTACTTAACCGCCCCGATGCGTTTCATTTAAAGTAATGCACCGACGCTTCATTTCAACTTTATGTGCATTGATACCGGTGTGTTTGTATTATAACACACCGGTTACGGGGCATCCCATAAAATGAACCGAGATGACAAATTACTATGTATTTTATTTGACCGATGCACTTTATTTATTTGACGCACAACCGAGGAAATTTTTGTTTCAAAAATTTGGCGGTGTGTTCGATTAATAGAACACATTAGTGCGTTTATCTAAATTGGCGCACTTCCTAGCATCTTACTGGTGCTTACCATAAGATGCACTGCGCTGAAAATTTGTGAAAATTCGACCTAGTGTTGTGCTCTTTACATTATCGGTCCGTTGTTTTGATCCATCTACACAAACCAGTGAAATTTTTGTATATGAGCTAAAGAGTGTGATGTGTTAATATAAATGCATTAGTGCTACCATGCTACTGGAGCACCAATGCTTTGTTTAATGATGTGATCTGTTGTCGACATCACTGGTTACAGGTCGTCCACTGAAAGGACAAAATGAACTGGTGCGAGGTGCTAATATTAACACACCGGTACCACCATGATAGTGGAGAACAGACGTTTTGTACCTCGATGCATTGTAAATGATAGAGCACCAAGAACGGGGTGTCCAATGAGTCACCCCACTATGAAAATTTAGGAAATATATGTCCAGGTGCGTTTCTATATACAATGTCGGTGCATTGGATTACAATGGTTGCACCACCATGTTAAATTTTATAAATCGTTATGTTAGTGATGCCGATAGTTAAGTGAAGTGTGTCGATGCATAATGTTAAAATGCACCGGTGCGATTTATTCTGTGCGTGTTATTTTTTTATAATGGTGATGCGTTTGAACATTGACGTGCCAAGGCGTTATTTTTCCGGTATGCCCGACACAATCGGTAAAATTGGTGCACCTCTAGGTTAAATTTTATATATCGTTGAGCTAGCGGTGTAGTTAATGAAGTGTAATGTGTCAGTGTAGGTATAAGCCCATTTTGTGTTGGTGTTGGGGCGTTCCGAAGGACGCACCACTTTGTTTTTTAGTAATTTATCGTGGTGTGCTAGATTGAACATCACCGGTGCAGACATATATGGACGTGTCATCGGCAGTGTTCACTGTGTATTTAAAACTGTACGTGCCAGAGGTGGTGCTCATTTGTATTTAACACAGTATGCACCGCTTTGGGGCAAGACGAACCATTCAGGTGCACCATGTAAAATTGAATTTTTTTTTGAAAAAAATGTGAAATTTCAAGCTAAATTGTGATTTTGATTGAATGAAAATGAAAATAGGAAGGTAATAAATAATTTACCCACTCTCTTTTGTCCCTGGGAGACATGGTTTCACTGTTCAGAGGAAATGAAAATTTGTGGTAATTTCCAAAATTTGGAAATGTGTAGAATCCACCAATGGAGCTATCCTAGTCGGTATAGAGCACCGGGAATAGGGCACCTTAGGAAGAAAGGTGAGCATCGATGCTTGCTTGAGAGTTTGGAAGCACGAGATGCATTGTAACAATGAAAATTAGTTTGGTGATTTTTTTTTTAATTTACCCTACAACGATGCTCCTTTCAACAATTAAGTGCACCGGGGTGTATTGTTCAATGACACCAGTGTAATTTATTCAGTGCATGTAATTTTATTAAAAAGTATGGCGGTGCTACTGGAACATGGACGTGCTGGTGTTGTATTGTTCATGAATGTATTGATACATATTGTTCAAATGTACCAGTGCGATTTATTCAATGCATGTAATTTTATTATAAAGTATGGCAGTGCTACTAGAACATGGATGCACTGATGCTCTATTGTTCATGAACTGAATGGTGCGTATATACCTTAAAGGTGCAGTGAGAAAAAATATTCGGTAAAAACCTACGGCCACGCGCCTCTGCTATGAACAGTGACGATGTGTTTGAACATTTAAGCACTGATACAATATGTTTTAGGGGTGCAATGATGCGTATGTATCATAAAGGAAGAACCTTTACAAAAACCTTTGGCTGCCTGCCTGCCTCCGCTATAAACAACTAAGGGAATAATTTTTCAGGGAGGTTCCGTAAGAACCTCCTTAAGAAGGTGTTTTCCTTGTAGTGAAGGAAGCTCTTAGACCTAGAAAAAGTGCCAAGAAGCCAAGGGGATTTTACATAAGCTTGAGATATCAGCTTGGACCTTTCTATACACATGTTGAAGAGCACTAGAGGGAGGAATTTCTAGGTTACTGTGTAACAAAGGAGGAAATACTCATGTTGTGTGGGGAAAGTAATGTGGGTACCTAAGAGCTGCTCTATTCTCAAAAATCCTGGTAGTGAAAGTTACTTGGTTTGGACTTGTTTACCGTGAATTTAGAATTCTTATTTTCCTACTTTTCCATGGTGGTATCATAGATCAGCTAAGGGGTGGTGTCCATAGCAGACTACCTAGGTTGGGTTGAAATTGCTAGCTCTGTTGGTTGTTTGGTCTGCAACATTCAAAAGATAAGTTTATCTCTGCCTATTATAAAACTATATGGTTGTGAAAATTCTAGTTAGATGAGAGCATTATTGTTTCTGCAATTGTTCTTTTTTTATATCTTAAATGTAAAATGGGTGTGTGTTTGTTTTTCTTTGATATTTTCTATGAAAGTCCAACATCCACAATGCAATCAATATTTAGGTATGTAATAGCATTTACACAAGATTTTCAATTGATCTCTCCACTGTTGTATGATGCATTAAACTATTGTGGATATGGAGAATTGGGGTCTTGGTTTTTATTCTAAATCTGCATTGTTGATCAATGCTGTAAATGTCGTGTCGGGGTAAGTGTCGGCGAGGGTCCGGTAGAGATCATCTCGGCGACATCGGCGGAAAATGTCGGAATATGTTGGAATATGTCGGCAAGACCTCAAAAAAATACAAAAAACAATCATTTTTTTCAATTTTTTAAATTTTTTTAAACTTGTAAAGCAACAACAACATCAAAACACTTTTCTACATCAATATGAAAATATAACCAATAAATAAGATGCATAAGATGTCAAGTGGTCACATATCGTTACTAAACTGAAAATTCTGAAACATGTTCCTCATAGGATGATAGTAGATACAAAATCACATCAACTGATCAAAATAAATGTATCTCATGAGATGAATCATCATGAGGCATCTAGATACTAAATAGTACATGATAAAATGAAAATGATAGATCATAGGAATCCAAATCATTGATTCCCTCTATGCCGTGGTGTTGTTGCTGCTCTAACCCTTTTACGGGTAAAGGGCACCAATTTTCCTCTGGAAGCAGTAGATGGTCGTGGAGGTACTCTAGATGAGGTTGGAGTGGAAGATCCAACTGCTCCAGATGCTCCCTCTGAGGTGGTAAGTGATGGGGACGAGGTGGAAGGAAAAGTGTGTTTCCTCCTCCCAATCCCAATAGACCCAAGTCCAACTCTGGGTATGGCTCTCTGTGGAGGTGGTGGTGGCATTGGATCCACTGGAAGTCCAATCTCCTCCTCAGCCTCTGTATCCACTGGAAGTGGAACCTCCTCCTCCTCCTCCTCCTCTATTGCCCCCTCCTCCAACCACTCGGGGGCCTCCTCCATCTCAGGCTCCTGAATCTCCACCCTCCACTGACTGGTGGTGTCAATGTTATCCAATGAAATGGCTTCTATGTCAGGTTCTTTGTCAAGTTGCTTCACCCACAACCTT
>ML787611.1:657216-668521 GCA_009831015.1 Picea engelmannii
TATATATATATATATATATATATATATATATATCATGGACAAGTCAAATAATTTCTATAACATATCTAGTCGAGCTGGTGGGAAAATCTACATATATACCACAATAGTGTAGGCCTGGTTTATAGTGGAAGATGATGGATGGTGAATAGGTCCTGCCTGCTCATCTAGGTGAGGTGAAAGAGGAGGATGAGGAATAGGTCTGACATGCTCATCTAGGTGAGGTGAAAGAGGAGGATGAGGAATAGGTCTAGCATGCTCATCCAGGTGAGGTGAAAGAGGAGGAGGAGGAATATGTGTTGCCTCCTCATGATATGGGTGAGGTGAAGGAGGAGGATGTGGAGAAGGATGATCACGACCACCCTCATCAATCTATGGGGTACTGGTCGAACATGTCGTACTGGAAGAAGAGTTGTGACTATCATCATGATCCCTCCTCATTGCTAGTAGCCTAACAGTTCCGACGATATGACACATAAAAAACATCAAATCGTGCGAAATCTCCCTCCAAAGTTCGAAGAGCGTAGGATCTGCCCCGATGTCTTGCATCAAGGAAAGGAAAGCTTCCACCTTAGTCAAAAGTGCATAGAGTCGGTCACCCAACTCCAACCTGAATCTGGTATCATGCCTACAACGCATTCTTCCAGGGATCTGCACAGGAGGACCCTGACCTATCACGGCCTCAAGAATCATCTCCTCATCCTCATCTACCGGGGGAGGAGGCACATCCGCCATGAAAGTGCCAATATCTGAAAAATATATAGTACAGAACAATAATTACACAGTTAATTCATTAAACAATTTAATAAAACAAGTTAAAGAATGTGTTAGAATTAACTTTATTCTAATAAAGTAAGAAAATAAAATGAAACTATACAATTTAATAAAACAAGTTAAAGAATGTGTTAGAATTAACTTTATTCTAATAAAGTAAGAAAATAAAATGAAACTATATTAATTTAAACAAAACACTAATATTACCTCTATCATTTGGTGTGAACAGGATGTTCGGACATCCTCACCAATCCAAACCCGCGTAATGACACAACACTATGATGAACATGCAATCTATTGCACTGCCTAATAGCCCTATTGCATATGGTGAAATCCTATCCAAAAACTCCGACTTGGCCCTCTTGGACATCATCTCCCCCCACATGTGTATCCACACATGATTCCTTGGCCTAGCAGGCCGATGGAAAAAATTCGGCCTAGTCTCTGGAAACCTCTCAAAAAATAAGCAAAACAACTCTGAGGTAAATGGGAAGCTCAACCTCCCACATATCATAGCATGACATTTTCCGAGCGCTATACAAAAATGCCACAAAAAAATGGCATACCATCTGATACACTATGGTCGATGTACCAACGAATAAAAATAATACAAAAGAGGGAAGCTAATGCACTAACCATCAATGGTAAAGTGGGATATGGTAGTCACTAAAAGTGAGAGGCACCTAACCTCCTCTGCATCGAAAGAGGTGATTTTCAGTTGTTCACCAGACACCTGAAAATCAACTGGGGATAGTACATCAAACCCAATATATTGTTGAGAGTACATGAGATGAATCTCAGCGGAAACACCTACTAGGACATCTGGGAACTGGGGAAAATCATCCCCTCTCCTGGATAGCCCAGTGATAAAGTAAATATCCTCCTCAGTGGGATGTTAGCACTGATATGGACCCACACAAAAATATTTTCGATGGACATCCCATCGACGAATCAGATGCACCAACAACCCGGAGTGCTCCTTAAGGGATGTATCCTCCTCATATTACTTAAGGAGGCCTACATCCCTCAAGAGAACATGAGTCGTTGCAGTAATAGGGAGAGGGTACAAATCCCTCTCTCTCTCCCTCCCCTCCCATTCCCGTACAACATTGTACAGGTCCACCCTCTGCTCTTGTTGTTAGTTCTCCTCTCTCCACTCACGTCTTTGCATGAGTAACATATGAAATACATCAACCTCACTCATACATAAAACATACACAAAAATCTATTGAATGGTAAATTTATTTATAAATACGGAAAAATAACTTCCTTCAAAAAAATAAGTTAATTGCATTAACTGTGCACCCAAAAAACAGTCACACACCATCAATGATGCACATATAGATATTGTGAGCACCGTACCTAGTGTGTCAGTGTAAACTAATGCACCAAACAAAATATGTTCTACTATGTTATGCGATGCATTGGAAAACAGTACCGCACCGAAGCGCTACACTACAACACATATGCCCCAATGCGTTACACTTATCCTACACACTACTTAAACCAAAAAACAAATTAAAATATTAACACATTCAAACAATTATTTAAAAATTAGAAAAAAACGGTGTGTATACGTTCATTACACGCATCGGTGCGTGTAATGAACGTCAACGCACCGTCACATGAAATTTTCCAATTTTTTTAGTACATAAGTTTTTACAGTGCATTCTGGTCATTACTATCTCACCGCATACAGTGCCACCAAAAACTTTACAGGGTGCACCACAACACAATGATACATTTCTCGGCGGTGCATTTGGTAAATATGAATGCTCTGGTGCACACGTTTACCAACGCACTGCGTAAAAATATATCTGATAAGGGCGTTGCACCATGTACTTTAATGACCCAATGCATTATCTTTACTTTGATGCACCACCCCACCAGTTATATGATTTTATTCAATGCGTCGTTAAACATATGCTCCTATGCATTTATGTTTACCAATGCACCAACAAGAAAGGTCACAAGGTACGTAGTGCACCTTGTAAATTTATAGGTCGCACCATAGGTGGTGCGAGCCGAGTGCTCCGAACGCACAACACAGTTTTTTTGTTTTTTTTTTACACCTGAAATTTCATTCAATTTTAATTTTTAATCCGGTGAAAACTTAAGTTATGAAGAAACAAGGACATTACCTAGACATTTTTTCAGCGGGGAGGCATGGTTGCGACATACTAAAAAAAAACTAAATTTTCCAACCATTTGGAAAAATTTGAAGTTCATGCACTGAGAAACAGACAAAAGGAAGGAAACCAAGGAAAACATCGATGGAAGGGCGCTTCAGATAGGCAAAGGTTGCATCAGTTCTTTTGATCTCTACAACACTGAAAATGGTAAAAATGATTTTTACCATCGGTAATTTTTTTTATAAAACCTTGTTCTGTGTGCCCGATAAACAACCGCATCGAGGCATACATGTTTAATGAGCGCTCCATTTATATTAAAAAAAAAATGTATCCCTAGCACGATGCACTTGTTTTTGGGCACGCGTGTGCACCAGTGCATTTACTACTACATAGCGCACTGTCGTACATTTTTTGAAAAACTACAATGGCACGGAATTTTTTGTTTAAGCATGATATAGTGTAGTATAATAATAGACGCCTCGGTGTAGTTGGTTGTACATAGCGCACTGCATAAATTTGGAAATTAACCCTAACACAATTATCCATATTGGAGCACTGGTGCACACTAGTGCGCATGATACAATGGAGTGCACCAGAATATATTTTTTGACACAATCCTACATTGGTGCGTAAATGTTTTTTATTTAACCATATAACAGTGCACTCTACTAATAGTGAACCAGTGCTTCTAGTGTTACGTTGTGCACCATAGATTTTTTAAAGAACATTATTATGGTGCGTCATTTTTTCCTGGTGTGTCCTTATTTTCGTAGCGCACCAGATAATATTTTTCTTTATTTGAATAACCCTGCTACGGTGCACTAGTTTTGAGGGAACCGATGCGCATGTTGTATAAAACGCACTGGTGCGTTATGTACTTATAAAATCACCGACGTAAAAACATCCGCTAAAACATTTGCCCGCTCACCTCTGCTAGTATCATCCACTATAAATGGATTTTTTGGATATTTTTATAGGGGTGTTTGCAAAAACCTCTGCTAGAGGGTCTTTTCCTTGTAGTGAACTTTAGTTAATAAATAGGACAAATAACTTTATGATAAGGAAAATTAATAAATAATATAATAACTAAATAGATGTGGTCCCCCTCTATTATGCATCTCTTTATTTCAAAAATCAATAATAATGTTTCCTTGTCGTTCCATCATATAATCATGAAATATAAAAATCAATGTCCTATAACATACCATAAACATGCACTTAAAACACCATGGCATAACTCACTTGTATTTCCCATAAAATAAAACATGATATTTTAAAGTTTCAAAAATAAATGTCATGGTTGTGCCATCCATCCCAAAAATAGTATCACAATCAAACATGACCATAAACATAATCAAAATAACCCAAGGAATTTCTTTCTGAAAAATTCTTCTCTTTCCCTAATGAAGGCCTCATACTGAGACTTCTTTTCTTCCAACTGGGATACCTTTGGATGCATATCATCTAAACTTCTCTTCCCATTTCCTACTAATTTTATTTTTGAGTGAGCAGAGGAAGAGAATTTGGCCATGTTGGTTGAAGTAATAAGTCATTTACCCTTATCAATTTGAGAGCCATGTGGTGTAGTTTTGTAATTTGGAGGAGGAGGAGGAGACATAGAATCATGTGTAATAGTTGTGTGAACTAGTAATACTGGGTGAATCATAGGTAAAGGAAAAGATGCACTAGCAACAACGATATGAATTTGTGAAGGGGGTCAATAGGCCATTGATTGGCACTAGAAGAAGAATTGGTAGATAAATTACCCCATCCATCATAAGAGGCTATATAGGTGATTCATGAACATTAAAAATACCAAGGTGAGGCTACAAGATAACATTAGGGGGAGCTTGGGGTTGTGGCAAGGCATGTTGACCACCAAGGTTCAAATGCTTAGTTTGGATCAACTGCTGGAACTTATTAGAGTCAACATCAAAGTGAGTGGAGAACCTTAGTTTCTTATCTCCCCCAAGCTGCCAAAAGGTGTTAGACCCTCTGCCTCTTCTTCCTTTTTTCCCTCCTCTGCTGCTACCTCTACTGAAAAAGCTCATCTATATCATCACACTCCAATTAGTACAAGTAAAAAACATAATAAGATAAAACATCTAATACCATTTTTCATCATGATTGAATTGTCTCTTATATAACACAACCATGAAACACAAACAAGAAGTGAAGGAAAAAATGAAAATAAGGACATAAATATAACTCTAAAATCATTCAATCAACAACACCCAAGTATGAAATCCATATGTGTTGATTACCATTTCCATACAAAAGACTATCTAAATTCAATTTCAAAATATATCTGAAAGTGTTCATCATCAACCAGAATAATTCTCAAGTCCTTTCACATTTTTAAACTTTGTCTTTTTATTATGCCGATCACATCAAATAGTATCTATTGCTTATGCATATTCTTTAATTATATAGACAAGAATGAAATGGAAAAAAGGAATTTGATGAAAGAAACTTTAGAAAATAACTTATGTAAAGTGGAACTGGTGAAGTATATATATATATATATATATATATATATATATATATATATATATCTTCCTTTAATCAACTTCACACTGTCATCAACCAAAGACTATCTTCACTGCTTCAAATCAAACCAACCATTTGAAGAATGTTATAAGCCATTCACATCATTCATACATTTTGTAACAAAATCTTATATTTTATTATGTTGATTATTCATCCAAACTATGTTATTTCTGGTGCATAAATTTCACTCTAATTACATAGATAAGGGAAAATGAAGAAATGAATTAAATGAATGGAACTTGAGGGAATAGCTTGTGTAAAGTGAAATTAATGAATGGATACTGAATCTATGTAATAATCCTTATGACTTTCACCATTTTCTCTTTTATGAAATAAAAAATGTGAATCATCATGTATATATATATATAAACCATAGCCATAATCATATGCAAGACTTTATCATTAAATTTATATCATCCTATGATTCAATTTAAACCTTGTAATAATAATAATAATAAACCAAATAAGAAGAGTTTAATGTTTAATCAACTTCACACTGTCATCAACCAAAGACTGTCTTCACTGCTTCAAATCAAACCAATCATTTGAAGAATGTTCCAAGCCATTCACATCATTCATACATTTTGTATCAAAATCCTATATTTTATTATGTTGATTATTCATCTAAACTATGTTATTTCTGGTGCATAAATTTCACTCTAATTACACAGATAAGGGAAAATGAAGAAATGAATTAAATGAATGGGACTTGAGGGAATAACTTGTGTAAAGTAAAATTAATGAATAGATAATGAGTCTATGTAATAATCCTTATGACTTTCACCATTTTCTCTTTTATGAAATAAAAAATGTGAATCATCATATATATATAAATCATAGCCATAATCATATGCAAGACTTTATCATTAAATTTATATCATCCCATGCTCCAATTTAAACCATGTAATAATAATAATAATAATCCAAATAAGAAGAGTTTAATGTTATAATCTCAATATGTACTCTGTGTTGAATGAAGTAGGGATATCAAGCATTAATTTTGATAGCAAACTGGCATAATTTTCCAATATCGAGATTTAAACCTTGTCATGTTTGGAACCCAAACTATAACCGCAATCAATACTTGTTTGGTCAAAAAATTTGGCAGAGTATAACAATAGCTCAACTGGAAACAAATATCTGTTTAAACCCACAAGATTCATGTTCGAACTTGACAACTCGCAATTATGGAAACGGGTTCAAAAAAAAAATTCAAAATGATTGAACAGACCATATTTGAACCGATTGAAAAGAACCTTTTAAATATCCTTTGAATACATATCAGTTCAAATGGAAGTAATAATTTCACCAACAAAACCCCCAAAATGTCACATGCATAAATATTTCAAATAAACCTTCAATTCCATCAACCAAAACCATTAAGATATGATAAAATAATGGTTCGAATGGAAGAAATGTACATTGAAAGTAACCTAATGAATTTAGTTCAAATTCATGGATTCAATGCAAACTTATCTTTTGAACTTGTCATCGGTTAAACCTAAGAGTAGTGTACACAATAATCACAGAGACAAAGCTAGTTGTAGGTAACACCATAGCTTTTTATGAAATTCAAAGCTTAATAACCACTAGGGGCCCAACTCAAATTGAAACACAACATCGTCAACCCAAACTAAAAGCTCAAGAATCATACAACATCCCCTTATGAAACCAAGCATAAATATAAACGTTAAGCTCATTTACTATAGGTATGGTATGGTATGGGTTCGTATTGACTAGAACCATAAAAAAATTCAACCTAGAAATGTAAAGAACAGAGGTATGAGCATATTCAAAGACTGAACATAAACTTTGACTAGGGTTCAAAACCCATTTCTAAAATTTTAACAATAACCCATAAAATTGCAGAGCATGTCTATAATGAACCCATAAACTTTATTCACAAAAATGAACTGGATTGTTCCTAAAATGTGTAGGAAAACACAATAAAGAGAACTAGAGTTTGAACTTCAGCTACATGCAAACCGGGGGCGGCCCAAAATCGTTTTTCCCTTTCAAAACTGATATGGATAGTGCAAGTATGGAAGATGCTAACAGAGCTAATATTATTTTTCTGAAAATAAAAATATTTTTTTCTTTTCCTTTTAAGAAACGACAAAGAAGGGAGAAAAGAGACATTTATGTACACAATCATGCTAAACCAGAGCCAAAAATAACTAGATTTAAGACAAATTCATAGTAGAAGATGTAAAACAAATTGTTGGCTCATATATTTCATAATGATGCCTTTTAAACTAGTGTTGAATCAGTTATGAAACCATCATGAGAAAAAACCTCAGTCGATGGAGCTCAAAGCTCTTTTCTCAACTTGCAACTGAAACAAATGACCCAAAACCAAGGTAGAGATGGGTGATAGTGTGCGGGACTGTGGAGTAAAAGCTCACATCATGTCGCCTTGAATGCATGGCCAACTCAACGATGTCACCAACCCATCAATATACTACATATGTATGCCATGTCAACAGTCTAAAACCCTCATGGCATGCAAGATTTCCCCCATATCACATAAAATAAACATCGAACCTATTGCTCATAACTTCAAAATAAACCATATCATGAACTAATATACCACATGCAATGTCAACAAATTTGGGTGATCGAAAATGGATCCCGAAGCTAAGATGGGGTCTAGGAAGGCCTAAAAATCAAAATTCTCAGAATCTCTTCAAAACAGATGTGTCCATAGGCCTTGTTGATACGAACCCAATGCAACTTGAATGGGATCAAGAAAACTTTGTATGTGAAAGATATCGCGATATTTTCATTTGGCCAAACAGGCAAAAAAAATAATGATTGTGCAGTCCGTACAGTGTTGACGTGGAAGCTAATTGTACATGCCTTATGGCCATACATATGACGTGGTAGTGAGTTGTTAGGTTGTTGACTGGGCATGACAACTAACATGTAGACGATTCAAAGTGTGAAACGTGGCACCACTGCAAGGGTGGCACATGGCACCACTGCAAGGGTGGCACATGGCACAGGCTAAAATGGCAAGATCCGTACAAGACGCGGCAACAGGATGACATGGCAAGTACAGTTGACACTGACTGGGTAAACATGTGGGAAGATAGGTGGTCGAATGATATTTCGACACATGACACACTTTTGGGTGAATGAAATGGTGTCATGTGGCCCAGTCATGGGCTGTCACGTGGCACCCATCCATTGGTTAACAGTTTTGGAAAAATTTGTTTGGAGTCCACCGGGGTCGAACCCATGACCTCCAGTCCGAGTGACGCTTTAGCAAGGTCGGGCTACCAACTCGCCTACTATGTTACTTAACAACATATGTCACAATGTTTTATTTAAAGTGATACATGTATATTGGCGGAGGGGTAAAGGGCCGGGGCTAGGCCCCAACGCGAGGTTTTTGACATACCATACAACCGTTGCTATGACCATACCTCTTTTATATGTGTGCAGTCCATTCCAACCAGCCCCCAGTCGCGGAAAAATCGCATATGACCCAGACCTTTCACATATGGCACAGAGTAGTGGGTTAACGCCCGGTCGGTCGAGCTAGCCCGTTGACCAAGGGCATAACCGTGGCTAAAATGACGGGGGTCTAACAATTTATGGCACGTGGATGCAATAGCTCGAGGTCACATGGACATAACATGCAACCGAGGCCGATGTATGGGGGCTAGATACCAGGGGCCAGCGCACTAGCCTTAGTTTTAGGCCACATGGAGGCGCCCAAGTGACCAGGAGCCCAAATTTTAGGGGTTGTGCATTATTATTTGCAAAAGTGGGTTTTTGACTTTATAATAGAGACTTTTAATGGATTATTAACCACATTTGGGAGATTTAATCCATTTTTGGAGGATCTTGGGCCCTTTTTGAAGCCAGATCTTGGGGGAAAGTTGGGAGTTGTTACCAACTTCAGGCCTATAAAAACCAGAGGTTATTGAATCCAAGGAGGGGAGGTTCAAAACAAGAAAATGATGAAGAATTTTTGAGCCAAAGCCATTTTTATGCAAGGAAGCCATTGAGGAGAGCACCTTTGTGGGCCATTTCTGGGAGCTTCGTTCATTCGTTTTCAGTGCCTTCAGTTGTGATGGATTCTTGAGATCTGGTAGAACACAACCATATCAGTTTGTAATCCTTTTTGCATTTTTGTGATGTACTTTTAAATTTTAGAACAAAAATAAAAAAGCCTCACCCACTAAGACAAAGGCCCAGAAACGTACGCGATATTGTCGAACTTCGTTATCACTTTGGTGTTTATGGTTTGATGTTCTTCATGCTTATTTACAGATCTATATATTGATTAATGGCTGCTATGTTTCCTCTTTAATTCTTCCTCTTTCATTAAATTCCTAAATGGTAAAATAACTCATGCATTAATAACTCAACCATTGTCGTTAAAAGATACATTCAGATCAAGTGGTATCAGAGCTAGTTGACGATTGGTTTTTGAGTTTGCATGTTTATCAGGGAAAAGATCATCTCAGTTGAGAAAATGGAATCTAAAGAGGGAATTTCTCAAGATGAGATGGATATGTGAACTACTCTCTTTTCCATGGCAGAGATGGTGAAAGTGTTGTATGAAGATTACTTGGAACGAAGGACATCGGTTCAAGGGAAAAAATCAAAGAATGACAAAAGAGAAGAAGAATTGAAATAATTTCCCTCTACACCTGATTCAGTAATCATCTCTGAGATATGCAATGGAAGTCATTCATCAATTTTTCATTGTTCCCATCAAAATGGTTCTTTTGGTGCATTTGAAAAACATACAAAAGGTATAGGTTTGATATTGTTAACCAAGATGGGTTATGAAGGAAAGAGCCTTGGAAATAAGGGCCAAGGTATCGTTAATCCCATAGAGGTTGTGGAAAGACCTCATTATTTAGGATTGGGATATGGGGAAGAGGATATTGGAGAATTCTCCAAAACATTGGAAGCACATGATGCTTCAAATGACCAACCTAAGTCATTGCGGGAACAATTCACAAAAGGTGATGGTGTATCACTCCATTATGGTGATAGTTAATGTAAATCATCCCCGAAGATAAGTGAATATCAACAAGAAAGGTATAATGGTCATGGTTTTCCCAAATCTCTTTTTGATCATAAAAAGCATAATCATGTAATCCAAAACTTGTGGAATATTTATCCTTGTACGTTTTGTCATTCACCCAAGCATTGTGTGGCAAACTGTTGGAAGAGACAATATTTGTACAGGAAGTTTATGTCGACCGGGAAGGATACACGACATAAAGACTCAACTTCACAACATAAGAAAGAGAAGGGAAAACAAGTCTGGATGCCAAAAAACCATTGCACTTATTGCAACAGGGGTGGACATCAAAAGGCTAAATGTTGGAATCTTAATCCAGAGCTTCGTCCAAAGAAGGACAAAAGGATTATGTATGTACTCACAAAGGAAAATGAATTACCAGCAAAGTAAGAGGAACAACATGAAGGAAAGAAAACAGTCACTTGGTTTTTCCAGAAGTGGATGTCACATCTTCATTGTATTTTGCTTCCATTAATGTAATCACACATGTTGAAATGATGACCTGTTATAACATCATGTATGTACAACATAGTGATTTGTTTTATTCTTATGAGTATGTAATCAATATGGTCAACTTTGTAACCTCTTTGTTAGCGATAATTCTTGTTAGCGATATCATCTAGCGCCATCGGCGAAATCTCCACAGAAGGGCTTCATCGACATATCGGGAATCGGGATATCGGAGATCCCGTGCACAAGGAGTTCGTGCATTTTGAAACCGCGAATCTCGAAACTCCGATGGGGAGTTGGACTGCGGTCACATGGAGCGATGGTCACATTGACCAGGAGTTATAGCCAGCAGGGG
>ML787612.1:50194-66641 GCA_009831015.1 Picea engelmannii
CTCCATGAGAACTCCTCTCCTTTTATAAGTTGAAGAGGATAAGGTGAGGAGGTTAAGATGATCCCACTAAATCATGAAAGTGAGTAAGATCCAAACCATTCGGATGCCACCTCACCATAGAAGTTTCTCCTTTTAGAAGATTCCAGAAAACGCTCATTTTTCCCACGTCCTGGAATTCTCACACCCTAGCTATAGAGCAACCTGCGAGGTGTTCACACCCTGGATATAGTGCAACCTGCGAGAATGGGTCATTCTCACACCCTGCCTATATAGCAACCTGTGAACTTCCCTTTTTATAAGGTTTTTACATAGGAAAATGCAACTTCTTTTCTCAGGAAAAGTTCTTCTCTCTTCTCTCTTTAGGAACTCAGGCCACTGACCCCTCTGAAGGCAACAAATAGGTTTACATCATTTTATTTTATTTTTTATTTTTTTTTATTTTTTGTCTGGAGGAATCAACAACTAGTTGGGCACGTGCTCGTGTTACACGTGGCTGTGTTATCCAACCGCTACCACTATAATCTCCAGGTGTGTCCACGATGCCCCTTACGCAGCACACAAGGTAAGTCGGGGGGAATTGAACTCGAAACCTCATGGAACTTCATTTTCACGGCACTTGCCAATTGAGCTGCCCCCCCGGGGGAAAAAGGTATGCGGGCTTGGCCCAGTTAAGCTTTCTGCAGCTAGACCACGTCCTTGCTCGGGTTTGAGCACAAGACCTGACCTTCGTTGCAAGAATGACTTTACCATCCAGCCGCCTCCACTGACCTTGATAGGTTTACATCATTAACGATCATAGGGATGACGAAAATAATGTGTAACAAGGTGTCTTCAACATAGTCTAATAACTGGAAGGTAGAATCTACATAATCCAATGGATCAACAAGAGAGAATGTCTTCCAATAGAGCACCTCTGTTCACAGGGAGTGATTATGCATTTTGGATTATGAGGATGAAAATCTATATAATTTCCATCGGTTTTGACATCTAGAAAATTGTAACAGATGGCTACACTGCACCTACTACTCATCCCAAATACACATCTGGAAATAATCTTTGCAATGATAATGCAAAAGTAGCCAATGCCATCCTAGGACGATTATCCAATCCTATATTTTTGAAAGTGATGCATTGTATCTGAGAAAAAGAAATTTGGTACAAACTAAAGATCATATATAAAGTGATAGCAGGGAAAATCCTCCTATACTATCCTGGGTCTAGGTATAGGCAGAGCACTAACTTTCCTTAAAAGACAATTATATTCCTAAGCTACCCCAATTCTATTCCTTGTGGCTGGTGTAGACCTCTTTCGCCTTTGTATCTTCCTAGATTGTTGGTCTCCTCCCAAAGCTGACCTGCAAAAAGCTTAGGAAAACAATGCTATAAGATATATGATATCTACTTATCAATTTCAATATTCAGATATAGATATAAATGCATAAATCAAATGAAAGAAAATAGACACAATGTTTGGGACAATAAAGAACTCTTTTATTCAATATGAAGATCACAAAGATTACAACCTTCATCGGTTATCGCTCCACGAACCAGGTTTGAGATCCTATATCATGGCTCCAAGTGATCCAATCCCATGAAAACTTCTCACAACCAACTTATCACTTGGAAAAGAGGAAAGGATTGTATTAGGAGAAAGGGATTAAATGGAATGTTGAGTCCAAAACTCAAAAAAGGATGCAAAGCTTCGGCTAGAAAGAGGAAGGTATTTGGGCATAGTTTTCTTATTCTCTTTCTTGGTATTGAAATGAGACCCCAAGATCTCTTTTTATATGACAAAAAGACGGTTATTCGGCTTGGGGATGGGACACAATGGGTAAAATAGTTGGGAATCCTTAAATATCCCGTAAACTCCATCAAATTCCTTGCAATTTTTGGAGGTAAACACAGGTTGTCTGGCATGCAACACGTGTATGTACGTGGGCTATCTAGTATGAAACATGCATGTGTATGTGGGATATAGTTCATCAGGGTGCGTACATATTCCAAAAAATGGTTTTTTAAGAAGCAGACTCAATAGTATTTTGGAAAAATATGCAAGTGGAAATGGCAATGCCATGTATGCACAGGTAGGGGATTTTTGGACTATAACAGATGCCCCCTAATGTGTGAGGTCATAAGAGAAACTAATGGCTGAAATACATTAAAATATATTTACCATTGGGAAGGCACGGATTTGAGTGAGCTTGGGACCAGAGTTCGGGAGCATTCCATCTGCAAAACAATGATAATCTCTCTGAGGCGGGCATACCCATGATCGGGATGAACTAGGCATCGTTTTCAATCAAGTAAACTATAGATCCATGTCATATAAATGTCTATATAAAGTGTATCCAGGGGAAATACATAATGGATCTACATTTAAAAATCATTTGAAGATATACAAGTACAATATGATATGCATCTTCAAGAAGCATTGATGCATGTGGCTGGAGATGAGGAATTCATAGCTCAAGTAACAAATTCAATATATTCAAAACTTAGGTAGGGATACAATAGGAGTATAAGACTCACTACCCTAAGGTCTTCAACAAGATGTCAGGAAAAGACTGAAGGATCTCGATCATCGGGAACATAACTTCATTGATTTTGAATCCAAACTTGACTAGACTCTCAGGATTGTCAAATCATGAAAATCGAGATATAAACTGCAGAATAGCCAACTCAGGCTAGATAAAACTTCCCTTGGAAAAAAGCATGAAAAAAGTGATTAGACTCAGGAAGTATAATATTGGCATAAGTCTGTCATACAGGAGGCACCACAAACTCTCCATATGTTTGGAAGATTAACCCAAGGGAGGAGGACACAGCTCTATGTAATGAAAACAATTTCCTACGGTCATACTAGATCTCGATGCTTGGCAAACAAATGGACGGATGTGCTTTTTCCAAGGGTGACTATCTTGCTACCAAAAAAAGAGAATGTATATCTCATCCCATCTATTTGGAATATTTGATTTTTTTTGTCCTTTTCAAATTTTTAACGATCTTGAAAAGGAATAAAAGAATGCTACGTTACAAAGGAGGAACGAGTGTCATGGGAAAGAAAACTGGTTCCAAGTGCATGGAACATACTGATTCTCAGTGCAAGGATACATGTGTAGGATAAGGACACTCAGGAAAATTCCTTCATGGGTCAAGGTTTCAGATTGCAAGGGAAAAAGTGTTGCAAGCCTTGCATTTAAGAAATTCTTTGAAGGTTTAGTTAATAGCCACATGAAGTCAACATTTGGCCAAAGATGCAAGGATGAGACATGTGATGTGATTAAGTATAACACAACAAGACTCCTTCCATGTGAAGTTATATGAGCCCAGAGAAGGTAAGCTCGATGGTTTTTCACATTTAGAGAGTCTGAAAAACACTGAAAGAAGACTCTAGAGTGTTCCTTTTTTGTAACTAGTCCAATCAGTTTGAAAAAGGGTTAAACTTATACCGAAAGGACGTCTCTTCAAAACCATTTTAATGAGTGTGATAGAGACAAGATCACTCGGCTATATTTTCAATTTAAGGAGTCTGAAAAGAGCTTAACTATGGACTCACAACCTTTTTCTAATTTTAGTCTGCTTAGCCTGAAAAAGTATAAAATATAACTTAGGAGAAATCTCTCAGTGAGACATGTTTCCTGAGGCATAACTTTTTCCTGTATAATCTATTAGCCAGAAAAAGGGTTAAACTTATGCCAAAGAGATGTTCTTTATAGACCAATTAATGAGTGTGAGAGGAACAAGGTCACTCAACAATATTTTCATATTTAAGGAGTCTGAAAAGAGCTTAACTATGGACTCCTGGGGGTTCCCTTTTCATAAGTAATCTCCAAGGCCCAAAAAAAGAGATAAACCAAAACCAAGGAGAATGGGATTTTTCCAAAAATTTAGTCCCTCGGGCCCGAAAGGGTTAAACTTATGCCTGAGAATACTCTCCTAGCAAACAAAATATCCTAGGGTATACCTTTATTCATAAATTAATCATCCGGACCAAAAAAGGGGTAAACTACCGCTGGACAAATGTGCCTTCAAATTTGAGTTTGGCGAGCGTGAAGGGAAACAAGATCAGTCAACAATATTTTCAATTTTAGAGAGTTTTAAAAGGGATTAAAGAAGACTCCAGGGGGGTTTATTTTCTCAAGTAATCCAAACAAGACCGAAAAGAATAAATAATCTCTCGTTAGATGTTGCTTTCAAATTTTAAGCGATCTTGAAAGACAACAAACTATGCTCATGGGGAGTCCCTTGGGTAAGAGGTGGAAAAGATGAAGAAGAATGAGGCTTCAAAAAGTAATCATGGTGGGACTAAAAGTACTCCCAGGCCTATGGAGAAAACTCATAGCATGGAAACCAAAATGCAGCAAAGGATCTACCTAGGGAATCCATGTAGAGGAACTCTCTACGACCTAATTATGACACTTCTAAAGCAAGGAAGGTCAGTGTCGCAATTCAACGGGGTCAATCCTAAGGCCGAATGAACTAGGAAATGGATAATGAAAAAATCCAAGTAGGGAAAAATCTAACCTATATGTCATTTTCGAGGTCAATACCTATCAAAATGGATCGATACGATGAACAAATATCAAAGAAAAATGTCTCCAAGATCCTGCATATAAGGCCAATAACACTCATCCATAAGTGAATAGATCTAATATAGATAGAAACTTCAGAAAATAAGAGGTGCTACTGAATAAAAAACTTGAAAACAATAAACCTAGACTGTACAATATGGTACAAAGCATCACACAACCTTATAACTCATGCGTAGTACTGGTTCAAGTAGATGTCGTTGTTAGGCTTAGACCAAGAGTATTTTCTATAGTCAACCTGGAAAGTCTCCCAAAAGGGAAGAAAAAACAAACCATAGTGTAAGTATTCCCACAGTATAGAAACCATAATCATGGATTCAAGAATAGCCTCATCCGAAGGAAATTCAATATCCTATAAATCACATGAACGAGGAGGGTCGATAGTCCCAAAGGTCGAAAAAAAATGACCATATTCCATATGATGATAGAGGTTCTGGCAAGGACTGGAAGAGTCTATCAATGAATAATCACAAGAATGAGGGTTTGAGGATATACAAACATTGATATAAGATTCAAAAGGGGACTCGAGACCTCTTGGACCAAGAGGGGGAAGCAAGGGCTCGCATTCCCCCATTGGATAAAAATACTAATCAATTGTTGATACCATGTCTCGAGAAGGCAAACATGATTTCACAAGTTCCTTCTCAAAATCAGTTGAACATCGAGGATAAAATGCCACATAATTAACCCATGGCAGGGTAGAGTCTACACGAACACTAGGAACATATAAATGGGCAACCTGAACTAACACCAAATTAGGATGGTGATTATTATATGCCAACTGGTCGATAGTGACAATACTTCCATTGGTAGGGAAATGCATCACCCAGAAGAGTGTAGACACCACAAAATTCAAAGCATATACATAATCACATCAAAGAAGCAGATTGAAATCTAACGGGACTTGCACCACTATAACATTGACAAGGACAATATTCCCACCTAATGAGATAGGTAACTGAGGAAGAATCCCCAAATATTCACTAGGACATCTATCAAAAGCCAATAGCTCATGCGATGCAGACACAATCTTGGGAGAACCCAAAGCTTGCCAATTTAAGGAGGATAAAATACTTGTGGAGGCTCCTTCATCCACAATACATCGGTAAATTATTTTTGAATTAAATTCAAATCTTATTTGAAAGGGTGTGGAAGAAGGAAGGAGAGGCTCAAAAATTTCATTCCAATCAAAGGAAACCATCTTAGGACTTGGAGGGGGTGTGCTCGAAGTGAGCTAAATTCCCCCTTGTTTTGAAAGTGTTGAACTAGAAATGCTAAAAACATAGTCAGTAGACACATCACTCCCCATCAGAAGAGTGGGATCATCCAAATATCGCATCGGCATGATCACTTTGGTAGACTCGACACTCTCCAAGAGACGAGTGGTATCAGCCAAATATTGCATTAGCATGACCACTTTGGTAGACTCGACACTCTCTAAGATAAGAGTGGGATAGGCCAAATATTGCATTGGCACGACCACTTCCTCAACCCCTAACTGAATAGGATGTGAGAAAACATGGTCTGAAGGTGAATCACTCCCCAAAATAAGAGTGGGGTTGGTCGCATATTACATCAGCATGACCACTTCATCAACCAAAGGCTGAATAGACTGTGAGGAAACCTTAGAAGACTCAGAATTAGAAGATATTGAAGAAAGGGATCATAATCTTCGTGCTCTGGAAAGCCAGGGAATAAATGAGTAAGGTGATCTCCCTTGCAAATATTACAAGGGAACTTAGGCTTATGTCCTATCCATATAGGTTTCTCAACAGAATCGATGCCCCCAACATGACTAGCAAAGGTTGGTTGTTGAACTCCAATATGAATCATAGGGACTAGGTTCGTGCCCCCAACATGACTTGCAGTGGTTGGTTTCACATCTCCAACATAATTTGCAGAGGTTGGTGATTGGTCGATAACATGAATTCCAGAGGCTGCATACCTATCGCTAGTATGATTAGCAATGACTAGAATTTTTCCCCAACATGACTTGCAAAGGAAGGGTATTGGTAATCAACATGACTTGCATAGGTTGAGGACCTATCTCCAACATGACTCATAGAGGTTGGTGATTTCTTCTTCCTATTCTTCCTCTTTCTATTTTTTTAGACTTCCGGTTACTAGTAGTTAGAATTTCACTATAGAAGGAAGAAGGAGGAGGAGAATAATTTGTTGATGAAGGAACATCAACATGATTCCCATGACATAACGTTCTTATCTGAGAAGCAAGAGAATTAGGGACATTTGGAATGGTAACCAACCAAACCAATAATCCCACATTCAACCCAAGAATGTACAAAGTGGCCATGAAAGGGACACCAATGTTTTCAAAGAAAGGAAAAGAAAAAGAATCCCCTTGTGAAGGGGTTCCTTGGTTGGTATCGTCAGGAACTTTTTCCATGAATATCTTATGCACATATTCTTCCCTTGCAGGATCATTCAAGTTCATAAAAGTCTCACACACTGACTCGAGCAAACCAGTGTTATAAAACAATATATGCCTATAAGGAGGCGGCTCCACATTTCTAAGTGGAAGACCGAAAATTCCTCATGACTGGTGGAGTGGTCGGTCTACCACCTTAGGTTAGAGACCCAAATCAATGATTGAATAACTCGCTATGGAAAACTAGGGAGCATAGAGAACACCACTAAGAAGAAAATCCTAAAAATATATAAGGCAAACAAACTACCCTTTTGAATTCTTCTGACCCAGCGAGATGAAGTTCTAATCATCCAAAGAATTCACAAAGGTAAATAGATGGCCAGGAGAAGAAATTACCTAGACCTCTCACCGACAATCCCTTCAAGTGTCTCCCAGATAGTACAGAGTTTTCCGCAGGTACTACAATACGCCCCTCACAATCACCTATGTGTCAACCTATATAATGGAAACTAGGACACCAACTTGCCATCAACAACTAGGGGGTTACAGCTGAAATCCAGGCAAGAGTATGGGAAGGGTAACTAATCACGAAGATCCACATGAGGCCTGAAATGAAACAGGGCCATAATCACTCTTAGAGTACCTTGGACGGATCCAAGTGTCTCAGAGGTCTGACACAAGTCGGTCCAGAAACACTATAGGATTCACCCCCAATACACACTCTCCCAAATTCTTTGTCGGGATTAAGAGTACTGGATATCTTCAGCAGCGTCCTGCACGTGGTCTCGTGTTTGACTTCTGTGTGAAAGAAGCATCCCGGATTAGGCAATTACAAAGTGGATTTTTCACACCCTAGCATAAACACCTAAGTTAAGTTTTGGTTAGCCTTGGAGAGTTTACCTCTCCAAACCTAATCCAAGGCCCTGACCTAAGCTATTGGTGAACTCTAGAAAAAGTGTTACTAATATATTTTATATTAGCGCATTTGTTTTAGGGGATTTTCTTACTTAAGGAATGGAAGTGCAACTTATGTTGTTTGAGACTTTTAGGGGATTTTCTTACTCAAGGAATGAAAGTGAAACTTATGTTGTTTGAGACTCTTGTGAAAAAGAAACTAATTAGAACATTGGAAAATAAGACTTTAGACTAATTATACAAATGAAAAAGAKCTTCAAGAAAAAAACATGAACAATCCTTCAAACAAAAAGATGCAATATTTTCTCCTTTCCATGCAAAATGCACAATGTAACTTTCGAGTGAAACAAAAGAGAAAATGAAAGGATTTTCTTTCTTATTTTTCTTTTGAAATGMTTTGAAGATGAGAATAAAACACAACCCTATGTTAATTTCTTTTTCTTTTTCAAAAAACAATGCAAAGCAATGCAAAAAAAGAAAGAGACCTAAAAACTAGGTTTYWTTTATTTATTTTCTTCCAATCAAAGAACAACTAACAAAAGATGCTAACAGAAACTACATAATACACGATTCTTAAAATTAAAGCTAAAAATAAGCCAAAAATACTTGGAAACATAGAGAGACAAGAGTATTTTTATTTATTTATTTCATAAACAATCTAAGCCTACGAACTATCTAAACCCCAAACAATAGAAGATTTGGGAACTCATCTCCTGGGCACTACAAGTTTCCAATAGGAAAAGGAAAATCTTTTGAAAACAATTCTCCAAAAAAACAGAGATGTGTGTTGTGCACGGCTAGCCTGCGTATGTACATGGGTTGTATATAATGTAGACCGTGTATGTACACGTGTTGTATAGAGAACAGGACGTGTACACCTCTACAAATTTTCAAAAAAGGAAAAATTTTGGACAAACAACTTGGGCAAGGGAAGCTAGTAGGCACCTAGAAGGTGACCAAAGACCTAACTGACTCAGAACACTCAGAAAACATAGAAAGAAACCAAAAATCAAATCAAACCAAGATCTCCCACTAAGACCCTAGAGAGAATCCCTAGTGGAGTCGCCAATTCTGCTAGCGGATAAAACTCCCCTATACTATACTAGGTATAGGTATAGGCAGAGCACTGACTTCCCTTCAAAGACAGTTTTATTCCTAAGCTACCCCAAAACTATCAAAATTGAAACACAGGAGAGAGGAAATAAGGGAAGTAGGTGTACCTTAGGTCCTTGCGGCTAGTGTAGACATGTTTAGCCTTTGTAGTTTCCTAGATTGTTGGTCTCCTCCCAAAGATGACCTGCAAAAATATTAGGAAAACAATGTTGTAAGATATATGATCTCTACTTATCAATTTCAATATTCAGATATAGATATAAATGCATAAATCAAATCAAAGCAAATAAACACAATGTTTGGGACAAGAAAGAACTATTTTATTCAATATGAAGATCACAAAGATTACAACCTCCGTCAGCTATTGCTTTTTGAACCAGGTATGGGCTCCTCTATCATGGCTTCAAGTGTCCAATCCCATGAAAAATTCTCACAACCAACTTATTTCTTGGAAAAGGGGAAAGGGTTGTATTAGGAGAAAGGGCTTGAGGAGAATGTTGAGGCCAAAACCCAGAAAAGGATGCAAAGCTTGGGCTAGAAAGGGGAAGGGATTTTGGCAAAGTTTTCTTGATCTCTTGCTTGGTATTGAAATGAGACCTCAAGACCTCCTTTTATATGACAAAAACATGGTTATTCGGTTTGAGGACGGGCTACAATGGGTAAAATGGTTGGGAAACCTTCAATATCCCGTAAACTCCACAGAATGCCTTGCAACTTTATATTTTTTGCAATTTTTGGAGGTAAACGCGGGTTATATAGAATGAAAATTGCATATGTACGTGGTTTGTCTAGTATGCAACATGCATGTGTACGTGGGCTATAGTTCAACAAGGCACGTACATCTTCCAAAAAATGTTTTTTTAAGAAGCAGGCTCAACAATGTTTTGGAAAAATATGCAAGTGGGAAGGCCAATGCCATGTATGCATAGGTAGGAAATTTTTGGACTATAACATGAAGGATATAGCAAGGTCAAATAGGCCAATTTACAAACCTATAGAAAACAATTTGAAAACTTGAAAATGAAAGAAGAAGAGAACATATCATAATATATTCAGAGAGTAGATGAAGTGGTAACATCAATCAGAGCATTAGAATAATAACTCAAAGATCAACCTATTATCCAAAATATCTTGACATCACTACCCATGAGGTATGATTTCAAGATTTCTACTCTTGAATACAAACCATAACTCGATAACCTCACAATGGATGAACTGCACGGGATCCTCACAACATATGAGATGAGAACAGGGCAAGAAAGACCAACAAAAGCAGAAACATCTTTCAAAGCATCAAAAGAAAAGAAGAACCAGGAGCAGATGTCTAATGAATATTATTCAAACACATCAAATGTATAAGAGGCCAACTTTATAAAGAAATTCCAGAAAGGATCTGGAAAATATAAAGGAAAGTTACCCTTCAAATGCTTCAACTGTGGCAAAATCAAACACTTTCCTAACAAATGTCCCTATCCCAAGCAGGAGGATAGTGATGATGAAGAAGCCCACAACCATAAATATCATAAAATGGATAAAGACCAATACAAGAAGAATTTTTATAAGAAAAATAAAAACCTCTACTCCAAATAAGACATCAGTTCTTCAGACATGAGTGAAGGTGACGGAGAGCTTCTATTTATGGGAATGAAAAAAAATGATGTCGATAAAAATGAATAAAATTTTGAAGATGAAGGAGAAGTATACCTTTAAGAAGAACTTATTAGTGAACTTGAAGAACTAAGGAAGTACAAAAGGAAGAATAAATCATTAAGAGAACAACTGTCAGAATATGAAGAAGCACAAATGTCAAGACAAAGAGAAGTGGCAAAGACCATCAAATAAATAGGGTAAGTCATCAATAATTTGAAGACCCAACTCCAGGAAGCCAAAACAATTCAAGAAGTCATTTTAAAATAACTCAATGATAGGGAACAAGACTGTGAAAATGTAGAGGCTGAAATTGATCTTCTAAAAGGACAACTTGAGAAGGAAAAGAAGCAATCAAGATTTATAGACAACTCAAAAATTCTTGATAATATTATTAAAAGTAAAAAATCACCAAATGACAAGAAAAGATTGGGATATCATCGAAATTCAACCTCTGCAATACAAAATACTGACAAAAGGATGATCAGTTATGCAGATGCTCTTAAAACTCCTTGAAAAAGGAAGATAAAAAGGTGAGGACAACACCATTGAAGAATATTCCTAATAAGCATAAATCAACACCTCCCACAAAACAAAAGGAAGACAAATGGAATATAGTGACCAAAGGGTTTCCCCCTAATCTATATCAACATATATTCATTGGACACTTCTACTCTTGCCATAATTTTGTACATAAGGAAGTACATTGTAAGGCTTATGGAAGATACAATCTTAGAAATGTCCAAAGATATAGGAACAATACAAAGAAAGGAAACTATAACTCTTTCTCCCCTTTACAAAAGTACAATGTTGAATGCCACAAGTGCAACAACTATGGTCATAAATCCAGTGAATGTATACTATCAAAATATTCCATCAAGACAAGTATCTCCAACATTCAAGAAAATTATAAGAAGACACGGAGAAGAAAATATGAAGTACAAAGAAAGAAATATAATGAAGATATTACACCTAAAATTAATGAAGTTGATAATAGGAGAATGATGGGTGAAGTACCTAATAAGGAATGTGAAAATCAGAGTTTTTCTTATGAAGTGGATCGAGCCCAAGAAAGAAGATTTCCTAAAGAAGAATGTGACACATTTATAGATCTTAATGATGTCATGCAAATCAATAATTCTTTAGCCAATGAAAGAAATATGAAAAAATAAAATTCTAAAGAAGAATATGAAGAATCCTTTCTTGCACAAAACAATGGTGATGATGATGAACTCTCAGAGCAAATCAACTAGTAGAATTGAGAAATAAAGATCTTGGAAGGTTTTCAATTTTATTTTAATGATTTACTAAACTCCCCTTCAACTGAAAATACAAACAAGAGGAAGGAATGGATTAAAGGACTAACTGTAACTTGGATAAACTTCGACTTATAGTGCCTACGAATTTAGCCCCAATAAAATTTGACTTTCATTTCCTTCAACATCGACTTGGATAAACTTCAAACTTACAATGCCTCCGACTCCAGCCCTGATAAACTTTGACTTGCATTTTGACCAACTCATTTTTCCATTTCAACTTCCAAGTGGTTGACTCTATATTAATTTTCGACTCGACTTCACATATTGAGTGGTCGATAATTTCCCAATGTATAAACAACCAAAGTATAAGTTTTTGTGCCATATTTGTCTAAACCATAAGTCACAACAGTCTGGTCATATGGAAATCATCCATTTCAGGTACAGGAAAGTGCACCAGGAAACTGAGTTCAAAATATAATCTATTGAAGGATTGAGATTACAGTAAACATGATATTAAAATAAGGGTCGAAACATGACTAATCAACTAATAAAGGATAAAAGACCTGATCATGATAACTATGAAGTTAAGGAAAATGAAGTTAAAAATGTAATTAAAGATCCTTTTTGTAAAGAGATAAACAAAGGAAAAAATGTGTTCCTAATTAAAAATAGCAACATTATTGTTATCGTGTTAATAAAATGAAAAGGTGCAATGGCTCATTATTAAAAGACACAATGGTTAAATTTCATACCTTTTGGAATACTATATAAAAAGAAAGGTATGGTGGAAGAAATATGTCTATGTTGTCTACATCAGAAGATCAGAAGCAAGTGAAGAGTCCACAAAAGAAAGGTGAAGATACTTATGAAGTGAGGGTTGTAGGGAGGATTAAGGAAGGATTAGTATCCTTTTCTAATTAAAGTGTAAAACAGGGAGTTGGTGCTTCCTAGGGTTTGTGCCCTAAAACAAGGAGTTGGTGCCCTAAAACAAGGGAGTTGGTGTTTCCTAGGGTTGGTTCCCTAAATAAAGGGAGTTGGTTCTTCCTAGGATTGCTTCTCTAAACAAGGGTATTGTTGTATCTTAGAGTTGGTGATATAAATGAATATTCATATAAAACTTGTAATTTGTAATTTAAGTTTATATTTATTGATGTTATTTCTGAAGTTTCATGTTGATCAATAAATTTAATAAAAAAATAATTAAAAATTGTGAAAATTTATTAATACTGATTCACCCCCACCTCTCAGTATTAAACCATATTCCAACAAAAACAATATGTCGTGGTACGATTCTACACCATGCGAATAGATGTGTTGAAGTCGAACAAAATGAGACACCATTTGATTACCATTCATTGATGTATATATTTAACAAATACGAGACAACCCACCAATAATGATAATGGGTGTCAAGGTACCTAGTACAATCTAACAAGTGTGAATAAAGGAGTTGATGTTGAACATATGATATTATCTACTGATCAGGGGACATTGATGTATTCCCACTGTCAATAGTTAGGGAACCTGCCACTAATGACTGGAATCCCCAAGGTACTAAAAAATACTCTAGATCCCAATCCCAGAGTAAGATGTGATGAATTTGATAGGAAGAGATCCATTGGAAGGAGGGAATTAATACGCCCCCCATCATCCAACACGAGGAGTAGCAGAAGGCTATAGATTTGGAAGAACTCCAATGAAAATATTGAAAGGACTGAGTTGAGGTATGACTCTCGCATGGACCAGATGAAATAGCACACGATAGAGACTCTCTAAATAGTATTAAATGATGAAGACTACTGACAAAGATGGGGAATTCACCAATGGGATCAAATGGAAACCAAGGTATCACACAAATCCCTATGTGTGATAATGGTTGTTGATGCCAAACACAAGGGAAATCACTTAGTCAACAACCAATGATGGTTTGTCATCCGTTGAGCGCAAGGTCACCTATCAATGATGTAAATAGGCACAAGGTGCAACTCTAGGTCATACTCTTAGAGCAATGAATAGTAGTCAATAAGAGTAGACCCACTAGAAATAAGTCAATGGGAACCTTATATACTTAGCATGAGTGAGATACAAAGATACTTATGAAACTGAGATGTACTTAACACATGTTGACTTCCCTTGCACAAAAAAACGATAAAAAATGTGACTTGGGAAGAATTGACTATAAAATGGGATACATATGTGACACAAGAGGTATCAAAAAATTCTCCATATGTCTAGAAGAATAATCAACTGGAGGATATTAGGCTAAAAAATGAGAAAAATCCTACTAAAGCCATACTAAACCAAATAGTGAGGCAAATACTCATAATATTGTGCTCTATTCAAGGGTGAGACAAGTAGCTTCCATATAAAAAATGAGACTCATTCCCATTCTTCTTCTTCTTTTTTTTTCCTTTTTCATACTATAAAGCCTGAAATGGAATAAAAGAATGTTATGGTAAAATGGAGGAAATGAGCATTGCAGGAGAGAAAAATAGTTATGCGTGCAAGTAACATACCTATGCTCAATGCACGGAAATATGTGCAGGACATGGATACTCGGGGGAATTTTTCTCCGGGAATAAAAGGTGTCAAGTCGTAAAGGCTAGTATTGCAAGGTTTGTCACTATTTGAGAATGCATATACAAATGGATATATAACAAAAAGTTGAAGCCACCCAAAAAGCATACGATGTCACTATGCAATGCAATACAACTCAACAAAATAATTTTTGGAATCCTCGCAGGTAATTGGCTAGCAAAAGATGATAAGAAGATACAAAGATTCAATGCAAAGTCATGGTGGGAATAAACAAGGATTTCGAGCCTACAAAAAAGATTGCAGCATGGGTGCCAAAATGACTAGTGAGGTACTAACTAGGACACCCATGAAGAGGTAAGCTCTACCATCTGTAAACGACACTTTTAGAGTAGTTTGAAGGTATAATTCCGCAATGAATGGGGTTGAACCTATGGAAAATATGTGATAAATATAGATAAATGCATTGTGTAGGAGGAATGAAATGATCCAGATGGATTTTGGTGGCCTCCCACCTATTCCAACTGACTCATTTTGGCAGTTTTCTAGTTTGGCATTTTTTTCCTAGTTTTCAGGTCCCTAACTTACAGGTTCGTTTTGAGGCCCTAAACAACGTTTTTAGGGCTCCCCACAGTCAACCTATAAATGTAGTTAGAGTTTGACAACAACATGTGTATTCCTCGGATAGACCTTTCCAGTGAGATATTGTGCGCCTAAAATGGATATCGTATGCAAACGTTACAACCCTGGGAAGTTGATATACTAACTTACCCCAATGGGGCCCACATGAATTTTCATGCTTCATCTCCTAGGGTTAGGTTTTTGGATGTCTAGGGTTTTTTGCATTCTTGTTTATTATAAAAATGCCTTCAGAGTCTCACTGTACTCGTATTATTGCGAATGAGCGCAGTCGTCACATCTCTTCTCAGAGGTAAGCCGCCACGATTCTAGAAAGCTTGTTTTTCACTGCATTTTTACATTTTTATCTTATTTCCTTATTGAATAGAAACTAATTTTACTATATATTTGTTATTTTGTGTTAAGTATATTTTAATAATAATCTGTATTCATTTCGTTCTTCTCATAAAATCTGTATCAGGGGTATCAGAGTGGTCTACTCCTTGTTGTTCTTAATGCATGTCCCCAATGAGGTCAGGGTACAAAGAATTGGGTCTCGAGCTTGTTTCTCTTAAGGAAAAAATATCTCGCACACACAGGAGACCTCTGATGGTGGGAGAAAAAAATGATGACAAGACAAGAGATCCTTTCAAAATGTTGCTCGAGGAAGCCCTCATGCAACAGAGGAACGAGATGATGGATAATTTTGCGCAAATCCTTCAGTGGCTACCAACAAGCGATGCATATTCCTCAATCGGAGGTGCCACCCCCCTCAAGGTACAAATAAACTTTGATATTCCTATATTTGAAGGTCAAGTAGACAAAGATGTTGTAGACAAATGGTTGAATCTACTAGAAGGGTATTTCTCTGTCCATAACTTCTCGAATAGAGAAAATATTACTTTTGCTCTCCTCAAAGTCATTCCCCATGTCAAATATTGGTGGGAAAATTTATGTGAGAAAAAGGAAATAGAGGAACCCTCATTATTTATAGTCGTGGTCACTTGGGAGTCCTTCAGGGATGTTATTAAGGAACAATACTACCTTGTCGGAAGTTATGACGACCTATACACAAAATGGACCACACTGTGGCTGGAAAGAGATCAAGAAGTGCCTAAGTTCACAAATATCTTCCATACCTTACACACCAAGCTAGGTATCAAATATTCTGAGCAACATATGGTGCTCAAATATTGCAACAGTATGCATAGATACATCCAGGTGGAAATGGAGTTTATGGACATCTCATCCTTGGGAACGGCCTACCGATATGTTGTCAAAATCAAACAAAAGATTAAACAAAATACAAGACAATTTGGGCCTGGGAACCCCTCACAGCAAAATCCAAGAAAGGGTAGCCCCTACCCGTAGAAAAATGGAAAGAG
>ML787612.1:71333-85007 GCA_009831015.1 Picea engelmannii
AAATCGATTTCTTCCATGCTGATGATTTCCTTGAGTAGGGAATGTACTATTTTCTTATTCTACAGATTCAGTTCTGGCACCTTTTTCTTTACTCCTCCTGGGTGGTTGATTATCTTCCTTTGTTTCTGTAGTTTTGTTGTCATCATTGGTTGTAGATTTGACAAACTTGATGAAGTGAGATGAACACTACTTGATCCCTCTTCATAACCCAAACCTGTTTTCAACTTTGGATTCCTTTGTTGATTCAGAATGGTGGCTAATCCTTCTGAGGCTTTGATACTCGACAGATTCTGATGATACAAGGCTTGAAACTTCTCCAACTCTTTCCTAGTTTTCACTACTTCTTCCAGAGCTTTACATCTTTCCTTCTTTTCTGATAACTATTGTTTCAGAATGTCCTCGATTTTATTTGCCTCTTCTAATTCCACTTTTAGCTAGACAAAGTCTTCATCAGGTTGTTTACTGTCTTTCTCGAACTATATCAGCAATTGTTTTTTCTTTCTGTTCTTAATTATGAGTTTGTCAATCTCTTCCAGTGCACTGATTAGTTCTCCTTCCAAATCAACCACAGCTTCTTCTTCATTAGCCTCATTTCCTATGCTTTTATTATCATAATCCTCTTTGGCCATAAGCATGAATTCATTTACCTTATCTTCACAGGAAGAGTCGCTATCAGTGTCTTCAGAGGAGTCATCATTGTTTACACAAAAGCTTTTCTTTTTATCAAATCTTTTGGATTTGAACTTATTTTCACCTTCAGAGTTCTGATCATGTTTCTTGTGTGGACATTTACTTGCGAAATGAACTATTTTACCATAGTTGAAACATTTGAAGGGCAGATTACCTTGGTACTTGCCTGATCCTTTCTTTAGTATTCTCATGAATTTTGCTTCAATTTCATCAGGCTCAGAATCTTCATTCTTATCTTCTTTAAATGATGCTTCTCTAGAGGTGGGTTTATCTATAACTATCCTCATTTCATATGCGGTCAGTGTTCCTAGAAGTTGATCAAAAACCAAATTATTTATATCATTTAGTTCTTCTATAGATGAGACCTTTGGATTGAACCTATCTAGCAGAGATCTCAAAATTTTATGAACTAAGGAGGGTTCCTCAATTTTTTCACCAAGTGCTTTCATTGCATTTACTAGTTCTTCAAATCTCAAAAAATACTTCCCAATGGTTTCATCTTCTTTCATCTGTATCTTTTCAAACTGTACTCTGTAGGTTTGAAGCTTGGCATCTTTTACCTTCTCATTACCTTCATAACTGCTAATGAGTTTGTCCCACATTTATTTGGCAGTTTGAAGATGCATCACCTTTACAAACTCGGCTCCTGCAAGTCCATTCAAGATAGCATTCATTCCCTTAGCATTAAAGATAAATTCTAACTTATCATCCTTGGAAGCTAGCACAACATGCTTTATGTATCCAGTCTCTACTACATCCCAAACATCAACACCTAAGTCCATTAGGTATGTTCTCATTCTATCTTTCCATAAAGTGAAGTTTGTTCCATTAAACAGAGGAGGCTTAGTGACTGAAGTCCCTTCATCACTTGACATGTTTAAGCTACGGGATATACCCTTAGATAAAAGGGGACGGATCTGATACCAATTGTTGGACAACTGAGAGGGGGGGGTGAATCAGTTGTTACTGTGCTTAAACAATTGTGCTTATTTTAAACTCTTTACACAACATTTAATGGCTGTCACAATAATGCAGGGAAGTAAGCAATAGAACATTCAGCATCAGTCACACATATGAGATACACAGATACAGATATTTCCTGAGGAAACCCATACATGGTAAAAACCTCTTCTTCTTTATATGATAAGTAATCTTTACATTCTTTACATTATCATACATATGAGCACCAACTCATATTGAGGCTACAACCTCTGTTTTGCAAGAAGCAACTTGTTGAGAGCACCAACTCTCTGTTTTCTCTAGCACCTACTAGAAGGAAGCACCAACTCCCTGGTTTCTCTAGCACCCACTAGAAGGAAGCACCAACTCCCTGAGTGTTCCAGCACCAACTGGATGGAAGGACCAACTTCCTAAGTGTTCCAGCACCAACTGGATGGAAGCACCAACTTCCAGTCACACAGGCACCAACCTGTATAACCGAGAACAATAGTTCTCCCTTGCACCACCCTGCCTCCCTAGTTTCTCTGGCTGCAACCAGATGGAAGCTACAACTCCCTGTGTTCAAGCACCCACTTTAACCTCTGAGGAAAACAGTCCTCCCTAGCGCCTCCCAGCCACCCTAAAATATAAAGTTTTCTATATATATAAGTTTATCACAGTGATACCATATTTATCATTGGCTTACCAGACTTATCACTGTTATGCTATGCTGATTTGTTCTCTTGTATCAGTGTCTCTCTGTCTGCATCTTCTTGCTATTTCTGATCTTCTATTTTTTCTCTACAAGAGCACCTCAGCCTTCTTTTAGTGTCTCACTGTCTTGCTACACACCTCCTTGTGCTTTCTGTGCTACTGCCTTTTATGCTCTGTGCACCCTTTGCATTCATTGCATTCATTGCATTCATTGCACCATTCCTCTTCTCTGTATTCCAGTTGTTGTATACTCCTCCTTCTACACTTCTTAATCCCTCCTAACAATAGCAACCCCCATCTCTTCTTTATTCAACATACTTATAGTCTTTGTGCCCCTTGTGCATGATATCTCTCCATGCTTCTGCATGCTCTCCCCATGTCGAGTGCTCTGTCTGATAATCATTGCAACTCTTCAGCTTCTCTGGCGGTTCAACCCACCCATCCATCATCACTGGGTGTTATGTTGAGATTCCTTAGCCTGTCTGGCAGTTGAGACTCTTCATCTTCTTCATCATAGTCGAGCTCATCCCCTTTTTTGTAGTTACAGGCTTCAACGCTCTTCCATCTATCAATCGCCTCTGTGAACAGTCTTCATTCCACTAGCAGATGCCTTGAGACTCTTCAGTTCCTGTGGAAATCACACTGAAGTCTCTTCGAGTCCTTTGGTAGAAACCATCAGTGATTTCTAGCAGTTATAGAGTGAACCTTGAAATGGAGCCTAACTATGCTAGCTCCTTCCACTTACGCGACCACTAGTGGTGACTACCGGCTACATCGATATTTCGGCATTTCAGCATTCGGCCTTTCGGTATTCCTGTGGTGAATATTTATCTTGACACTCATTGTTACGATCCCTAAAACTCCAAAAATTAAGGAGCTTAGCTAGACTAGCTTCGATCATTTCGACATTTTGCTTTTTTCCACTTCACGATTTCGCATGTCACGAGTTCCTATTGCGAGGCATCTCGACTCTCCAAGTCGCGATCCCCGAAACTCCAAAAAAGGAGATTAACTCTTTGAGCTCTTATCTACAGCTCTTCGACGATGTGACCACTGGCTGTGACCACAGCCTTATTCAAAAACTGCATTTCTCAATTTCGCATTTCAGTGCTTCGGGACTCCTATGATGAAGAGTCTCGAGTCTTGATCCCTCCATTTCCTGGTATCCAAAACTGTCCTCCTGCTTTCAGGATTTTGGCGTTTCGCATTTCACAATTCCGGGACTCCTGATGATGAAGAGTATTGAATCTTCCAACTCCCAGTATCCGAACCTCCGAAATGGAGTCAAATCAATGGTCCACACTCTTGATGATTCGACGGTCCATATCTCTTCATGATTTCACATATCATGATTTCGGCATTCTTTATGTGAGAGTTCTTGACAACTCCAAGTCCTGGTATCCGAAAACCTGAAATGGAGTCGGATCAACGACATTTCGGCGTTTTTCATTTCGTCGTTTCAGGACTCCTGTGGTGAAGAATCTCGGCGCTTAACTCCTCCAACTCCCGGTATCTGAAGTTTCGAAATGGAGTCGGATCAAAGATCCGGTATTTCATTGTTTCACATTTCGGCGATTCAGCATTTCATCACTTCTATGGTGAAGTGTTTCGACACGTCAACTCCCGGTATCCGGGACTCCAAAATGGAGTTATTTCCCGATCTGTGAAGCTCTTTGTTGGTGTGCCTATTTCGAGATTTCGGTGTTTCACATTTCGGCAATTCAGCATTTCAGCACTACTATGATGAAGTGTTTCGACACTTCAACTCCCGGTATCTGGGACCCTGAAATGGAGTTATTTCCCGGTCTATGAAATTCTTTGTTGGTGTGCCTATTTTGAGTTTCAAGTTTTCGCATTTTTCGATTCTGGGACTCCTGATGATGAAGAGTCTTGACTCTTCCAACTTTCGGTATCTGAAATTGTCCTCCTACCTTAGGGATTTCGTAACCCTACTTCAACTTTCTCTTTAACGAATGTCCAGGTTCTCTTGGATCCAACGTCGGTCAGACTTCAGGCTCAGATCTAATGTTCATCAGTAATTCTCAATGGGATCCAAAGATCACAGTCGCTTCTCCTCCCGGGCTTTCATTGTCCCTGTTTTTCCAACGTTGCATACTCTGATCTTGCCATCAATGACAATCACACCTGCCATCAATGATAATCACAACAAACATAACACTGTTGATTTCTACTTAAAGCAGTCGTTGGTGGTTGAGGTGAAAGACTTTAAATCATATGCGGATTTCGACTCAGAGTCAGAACCAGAAAGGGGGAGACAGATCATTGACACAGAACCCAGTGCCATCATTGCTACCACCAAGCTCCAGTCTAGTGAACAAAACAAGATAGAGGAAGGCAAGATCCTTTTTCATTCACATATGTGGGTGAAGGGTACCCCGTTGCACTTCATCGTTGATAGAAACAGCCAAAAGAACCTCATCTCAGCATAGGTTTTCAAGTGGATTTCCCTGCCGACAATGTTGCACCCGCAACCCTACACCATCGAATGGCTTCACCAAGGAAGCGATATCCACATTATCCAACAATGTCTCCTTGCATATGACATCAAGCCCTTCAAAGATGAGGTATTGTGTGATGTTTCTCCTCTCAAATTTTGTAATGTTATTTTGGGTCAACCGTATTTATGGAAACAACATGTTGTATATGAGTCTAGTGAAAAAGAAATTTTATAGGATAGTCGAGGCAGTCCCACCTAGTTCTATTTCCTTGATATTTTCCAAGCAATGCAGGAAGGTCATCTCTCAAATGGGGAAGTTTTTCCTCTTCATGATTCTCTCTCAGAATGAGCAAAAGATTGCAACCACATCCAGGGCCTCTGCGACTGACCTCTACGCATAGCAAAAGAAAGTGGATAAGGTCATGGCATAATACTTGTATATATTCTTCTCACCTATCGAGGTAGCTCTACACTGTCAGGTCAAGCATCCCATCAATCTGACCCTCAATGCATCACTGCCCAATGGGCTAGTCTACCATCACTCTCTATTAGAGAATTAGGAGATCAAGCAGTAAATCCAAAAAATACCCCACAAGGGATACATCCATCCTATCTCATCGCCTTGTGGGAGACCAATCATGTTGGTATAGAAGAAATATGGAACCTGGAGACCATTCATTGATTACCAAGCCCTGAATAAAATCACAGTCAAAAATCGATACCTGATTCCCTAAATCAATGACCTCCTTGATTAGCTCATGGTGGCCAAATACTTCGGTAAGATTGATCTGAATATTTTCTACCACCAGGTCTCGATAGAACAAACAAATGTATGGAAGATCACCTTCAAGTCAAAGGAAGGTATTTTTTAATGGTAATTCATTCCCTTTGGTTTGAAAAATTCTCCAGCCACTTTCATGAGGATGATGGATGATATCCTGTGACCATTTACCAATAATTTTGTAGTGGTGATATCTCGATGACATCCTCATCTACAACAAGACTTAGGAGGAACACTTGCAACACATTCAGTGGGTTTTGCACACCCTATGGTAGCACAAGCTATACTCCAACTTGGGAAAATGCTCCTTCGGCATGGACAGGGTCCATTACCTTGGTTACGTCATTGATCAACATGGCATAAATGTCGATCCATCCAAGATCCAATTCATCCATGATTGTCCATCCCCAACCACACTCACTGAGCTTTGGACTTTCTTGGGCCTTCCTAATTTCTACTGCAGGTTTGTGCTGGGATTCTCCCATATTACATGGGCCCTTAGCCAAGTAACCAAGGGTGGTGGTAAGGAGAAATTTTTGTGGGGCCAATCCCAAAAAAAAGCGTTCTATTATTTGAAGCAACACTTGTGCTCAGCCTTAGTACTTTCATTATCAAATCTGCAACAACCCTTTGATATCGAGACAGATGCTTCAAACTATGATTTGGGCATCGTTCTCACTCAACACGACCACCTCATGGTCTATCATAGTGAGACACTATCATATGTTTTCCATAAGTACCCTACTTACGACAAAGAAATGTATTCCATTGTGAAATCCTACCACCAATGGAGAGATAACATTCTTGGTAAGGAGATAGTCATCGACACTGATCATAAGACCTTGGAGTTCATGTAGACACAAGGAAAATTGTAGAATGACTACCATCATAAGTGGTCCACATACTTGCAAAAATTCCACCTCAACATCAAGTATAAAATAGGAAGTACCAACCGAGTTGTTGATTGCCTCAGCAGACCACCAATCACAACACTCACCATAGTTCTAGACTCTTGTGGCCACGATACCTATGGATGGCCCCAACTCTATGAGACAGACCCAGACTTCGCCACCACCTACCAAATGTTGGGCGCAAACACAGTCATCGCTAATTTCCATCTTCAGGATGGGTTGTTGTGTCATCTGGTTCATATCTATGTTCCATCATGTGAGCGAGCGAAGCTGATCTAGGAAGCCCACTACAATCGGGCGGAAGGACACTTCAGCATTGAAAAGATAGTGGAAATGCTCCAGAAACATTTCTACTCGTTGAAACTTTGATAGGATGTCAGCAAGTATATCAGGTCTTGCACTTCATGCACTATTTCATAACTGACCACTAAGAAATAGGGCCTATACACCCCTCTACCTACTCCTGACATGCAATTGGAATCCATCTCAATGGACTACATGTTGGGCCTCCTGACCACCAAGAGGGGAAATGACTGTGTTTTTGTGGTTGTTGATCTCTTTTCCAATATGGTGATTTTGGCCTCTTGCAAGAAGAGAATCACAACAGAGGCCACTGCCAAGCTCTTCTTTGAACGAGTGTGGGTACATTTTGGAATCGCACAAACAATTGTCTCAGATCAGGACAGTTGGATTCTCAACAAATTTTGGTCGAGCCTTTGGTCGTTGTTGGACACCAAGATCACCAAATCCATAGCCTTCCACCCCAAGACATATGACCAAACCGAGGTCATAAATCGAATGATCGTGCATATCTTGCGCATGTACAATTACAAGCAACCCCGCACATGGGATGAGAGTCTTTCCTTTGTTCAACATATCTACAACCAATGTTAGGGTCCTAACCCAAACATAGGTAGAACAATATATTCGGATGTAATAAAGGTCAATATTAATAAGGCCTTGCAATAAAATAGAATAAGTCGAATGTAAGAAGACCTAATAGAAGCTTCTGCTTCTAGAAGGATATTCCTCTAGATGCATCTTTTGATAGACATATTTAGTATAAATAGGAGTCGAGGGTATGAGAACCCTAGCTTGGATATTATTGTAATAGATCTTTTCTCAACTGGAGGTTGCCCCCTCGAAGAGGCCTATGAACTTTTCTCTCAGAATCAAAGTTCTATTTATGTTGTTATTCTTATATCATTTCAGTGTTATTGTGGTGATTGTTCTGGTTATATTGTTGTTATTCTTCCATTTCTATCATTTTATTTTTGTTCTACATACTTTTTATATCTAGTATATTACAAGTGGTATCAGAGCACTTTCCTCGGCAAAAATTGTGGGTAATTTTTTTTTCAGGGTAGAGATGTATTCCAGCGTCTTTAAGCCACATAGATCTGTCGTTATTCACATAAACCTGCGGTTGAGGGATTCATACACGTAATAAATACAAGTGGTAATTAAGCTCACATATGTTGGCCACCCTTGTAACCCCTATTGGTACCCCTTCAAGTGGTAGCACATCAGACAACACCTGTGTATGGATTGACCTAGATTACCTAAATCCCTCTTTAGATAAACCGATCGGTTGCCTAACTGCTATAGTTTCACCGAGAACAACACTCGGGAAGATACTCTCTAATACTTGGATAATAGAGTAGTATGGATAAGGGTATGGTCTAGCCTCCTTAGTTAGTGCCCTGAGATATTGGGTCGAGTACTACTGTTGGACCCCGCACATATATCAGAGAGCTATAGCATAGGGAAAACCCTTGTCTATAGAACCCTTGAATACCTAACCCTTGGGGATAGAAACATAAACAAATTAAAACAGACAAGATCTATTGCCACGCAACTGTGTTCGGGTTGCCAAATCACTACACATTTCTTCCTGGTTAAGCATTTGGGCATTTCATCACTGCAGTATTCTTCAGACCGGAGTATAACTCCACAGGTGTAAAAAAAAAAGTCTAAAATTTTTTTCACCATTATTTGAGACCTATTCCATTGGATTCATCTCTTCGCCCTTATCACATTCATACATATCATTTTTCAAATAAATTTTGGACCCCACCCACCCCTTTTTGGTTCCCTCGTCATCATGGCCCATACCTATAGCCAAGACTTGGAATATCGCTTCAATACCTTGCAATCTAATCTCATCGAGACCCAACAATAAGTGAAACAACTCAGTGCCAATGTTGTCACCATCAATACAACCATGCAGTCCTCAATGGAGGAAATCAAACAAGACCTGACTACCCAGCTTGAATCTGTCTTTTCAACTCTCTGCACCAAGCTACATGTCCCTACAGATAACCCTTCCTCTGACCCACCTCCACACACTGAAGCTGAAACTTCCTCTCGTTCCCATAACTTTCAACACCATCACTTTCAACATGACCTACGCCTTCCACGGGTGGATGTGACCAAATTTGATGGCTCGGATCCCACTGGTTGGGTAACCCAAATGGAACATTATTTCTCTTTATACGTCATTACACATGACTTGGCCAAACTCCAGTATGGTGTTCTCCATCTATATCAAGAACGTTTGCAATGGTGGCAATGGAGAAAAACTTCCTGTCAAGGGTATATCGATTGGGCACACTTTGTGGCAGAGATTTATGAAGGCTTTGACACTGACACCAACCATTTGGGTTGTTTGACAAAGTTAAAACAATCAGGAACAGTGGAAGACTTTATAGCTTCCTTTAAGAGCATGGATTTTCAGACAGAGGGCATGTTTGATTCCTTTTTCTAAGAATGTTTTATCAGTCACCTCAAGGATGTGATTCGAGCCCATGTCCTCATGGCTCAGCCTCAGAGTTGGGTGGAGGCTACTAAATGAGCTAAAGAAGCACAATAGGTTGTATCTTCTCAAAACCGGAAACCCTCCTTTATCCCTCGCACTAAACCAGTCAATCCCACTACTCCCTCTGCTCAACTAAAGATCCAAAAATTGACCAGGGCTGAAATGGATGAACGCTAACTCAAAGGCCTTTGTTATAATTGTGATGAAAAATATTTTATGAGCCACAAGTGTAAGGAACAAAATATTTTTATGGCCATCTCAGAGGATATTTCGGAAGAAGATGTTGAAACTGCCCTTATGTCTGAGTCACCTGAAACCACTGACATAACCCCTCCCTCAGACCCTCTCGAAGTAGAACCGGTCATTTCCCTCAATTCTCTCACTAGATTCTCCATTCCCCAAACCCTCAAGCTAATTGGTTACATCAAGCATAGGAAGGTCATCATTCCGGTTGATAGTGGAAGCACCCATAATTTTATTCATCGCCGCATTGCCCAAGAAACTCATTGCTACATTCATGCCGTCAATAATTTTCAAATCATGATTTCCAATGGTGGCTCCATGAAATGTGGAAGGCATTGTAAAAATGTTCATCTCCAAATTGGTGAATACCACCTGAAATCTCATATGTTTGCTATCGACATGGGTGGTTGTGACATTGTGTTGGGTGCAGATTGGCTAAGGAGTTTAGGTCCCATTCTCATGGATTTTAAGGAATTAACCATGCAATTCGACCAGGAGGGCCACCAATATAAGTTCCAAGGCATCATTGTTGGTTCACCTGAGATCATTAGTTCCCATCGCATGGAAAATCTTCTCAAAAAAGGTCATTCTGGTGTTATTTCCCAACTCCATGCCATACAAGCAACAAAGACACCCTCGGTGCCGCAAGACCTCCAAGCCATCCTTTCTAAACATCAAGTGGTCTTTTCCACTCCCTAGGGACTCCCTCCTTCCCATGGTATTCATGATCATTCCATTCCCCTTGTACCCAGAAGTCTTCCTCCCAATATCTCTCTATATCGTCACCCCTTTTCCCAAAAAAATGAAATTGAGAAAATGGTCTAGGAACTCCTTAATGTGGGCGTTATTTGCCCTAGTACAATTCCCTACTCTTCTCTTGTGGTCATGGTTTCCTGTCATTGATGACCTCTTGGATGAATTGAGTGGTTCCATTTACTAAACTTGATCTTCGTTCGGGCTACCACCAGATACGTATGAAAGAGGCAAACATTCCCAAGACTGCCTTTAGAACTCACGAGGGCCACTATGAGTTTTTGGTCATGCCCTTTGGCTTGTGTAATTCCCCCTCCACCTTCCAAAGCCTCATGAATCATGTCTTCCGTCCTTTTCTCCATCATTATGTCTTAGTTTTCTTTGATGATATCCTCATCTATAGCAAAACCTAGATAGACCATCTTTCTCATGTGGATTGAGTTCTCCGTCTACTCTCTCAGCAACAACTTTTCCTGACACAGTATAAATGTTCTTTTGGCGCCTCAGAAGTTGATTACTTGGGTCATCTAGTTGGCAAGGACGGCATCAGGGTGGATCCTAAAAATATCGAAGATATGAAAGATTGGCCTCACCTAAAGACTCTCAAAAGCTTGCATGGATTTCTAGGCTTAACAGGTTATTATCCCAAGTTTTTTAAGAGTTATGGGAAGATTGCAGCACCTCTCAGTGCACTCCTAAAAAATAACTCTTTCACTTGGACTCCAGCCATTTCTCAAGATTTTCAAACCTTGAAGATGGCCATGTGCACCACTCCAGTCTTGGCCCTTCCTGATTTCACAAAGACCTTTGTCTTGGAATGTGATTCTTCATGGAAAAGAATTGGTGTTGTCCTTATGCAAGAGTGTCGGCCTTTGGCCTTTACCAGCAAGAAACTGTATGAAATAAATCTTGTCAAATCAATCTATGAAAAGGAAATGTTGGTTATTATGCATGTCATTGATCTATGGCACCCTTATCTATTGGGGCAATGCTTCCAAATTAAGACAGACCATCAAAGCCTCAAGTATTTTCTGGAACAACACATTTCCTCCTCAGAGAAGCAAAAATGGGTGACTAAGATCTTTGGATATGATTATGAGATCATTTACAAGAAAGGAGAACACAATGTGGTTGTGGATGCACTTTCCTGAAAATAAGAAGATGAAGGATCTTTTTTTTCTCTTTCCTTCATTGTACCAGATTGGCTCCAAGCCGTTTACCGAGAATGGCTACAAGATCCCAAAAGTTCACATCTGATCCAACAATTGCAATCCAATGCTCCAGCTTCCCCAGGGTACTCTTGGCTCCATGATGAGTTTCGATACAAAGTTCATTTGTATTTAAGTAAACAATCAAACCTTAAATCCATGGTATTTTTTGAGCTTCATGCTACACCCACAATGGGGCACTCCGGGTTCACCAAAACCTATGACAGGGTCAAACATTCTTTTTTCTGGGATGGTATGAAACAAGACATTCGTAATTTTGTCATTGAATGTGATGTGTGTAACACAACAAGGGATAAATAGCCAAATCTCTGGGCACACTACAACCGCTTTCGATTCCACCTGCTATTTGGAGGGATATCTCTATGGATTTTATTACAGGCTTACCCAAATCGGGAAATAAATCAGTCATCATGGTGGTTGTTCATCGCCTTTCCAAGTATGCTCATTTATACACTCTTCAACACCCATTTACAGCATCCATGGTGGCTCAACTTTTCATGGATCAGGTCTTCAAGCTTCATGGCATGTCGCATTCTATTGTTTATGATCATGACCCAACTTTCACCAACAACTTTTGGCAAGAACTGTTCAAGCTACAAGGCACCCAATTACATCTCAGCACAACTTATCATCCCCAGACTGATGGTCAAACAAAAGTTGTCAAAAAGTGTTTGGAAACATATTTGAGGTGTTTTTGCTCGGAAAAGAAAAATTAGTGGGCTTAATGGTTACCCCTAGCTGAATGGTGGTACAACACTTCATACCATAAAGCTACACGCATGACTCCTTTTGAAGTGGTATATGGACAAAATCCACCTTCATTTCTCTCATACTTACCTAGTGTCTCGAAGGTCCAGGCAGTTGACCAAACACTTACAGTTTGAGAGACTATTCTCCGTAGCCTCAAAGAGAATTTGTTCATGGCACAGAATCCCATGAAGCAACAAGCAAATCAAGGCTTCTCTGAACGTCAATTTGCAGAAGGGGATCAGGTGTTTCTTCGAATGCAACCTTACAAGAAAAATTCCCTCAAGGTCGATCATTGTCAAAAGCTAGCACCCAAATTTTATGGTCCTTATACTATTCTCAAGCAAGTGGGATAGGTGGCCTATCAGTTAGCTTAGCCCAGTCATTTGAAGCTACATCCTGTTTTTCATGTTTCATGCTTAAAGAAGGTGATTGGAACTCAGTGCCAAATTCAAACCAACCTTCCCGAGTTAGTCGAAGAAGGATCCATTTGGCTACAACCACAAGTAGTTTTGGACCAGCGTGAGTGTCGCCTACATCAGAGAACCATCAAGGAAGTGTTAGTCCAGTGGAAATATACAACTCCAGCAGATGCCACTTGGGAACCAGCTACCATTCTGCAACAATTTCCACATCTGAAGCCTTGAGGACAAGGTTGTTTTTAAGGGGGATGACATGTTAGGGTCCTAACCCACACATAGGTAGAACAATATATTTGGATGTAATAAAGGTTCATATTAATAAGTCCTTGCAATAAAATAAAATAAGTCGAATGTAAGAAGACCTAATAGAAGCTTCCACTTCTAGAAGGATCTTCCTCTAGATGCTTCTTTTGATAGACATATTTAGTATTAATAGGATTCAAGGGTATGAGAACCCTATATTGGATATTATTGTAATAGAGATCTACTCGACTGGAGGTTTCCCCCTCGAAGAGGCCCGTGAACATTGCTCTCAGAATCAAAGTGTTATTTTTGTTGCTATTCTTATATCATTTCAATGTTATTGTGGTTGTTATTCTTATATCATTCTATTTCTGTTCTGCATACTTTTTATATCTTTTATATTACAACCGAACCCTGCATATCTTAACTGGCCACAACCCCTTTCAGATGGGGTTGGGATTCCAACCTTTGGGTCCCATAGATGTTGCACTACCCCTTACGGTCACCTCGACCTAATCATCTCCTGCTCCAACTGAAGCTGACAAAGCCACCTGGTTCATTAAGAGGATCCATCACATCTACCAATAGGTTTAGGATATACTATAGAAGTCCAATACCAAGTACAAGCAACACCATGATCAGCACCGTGTGCCACATCAGTTTCAGGTGGGAGACGAAGTTTGGTTGCACTTGAAGAAAGAATGCCTTATAGGGCCCCATAGAAAG
>ML787612.1:94074-104195 GCA_009831015.1 Picea engelmannii
GAGGGATTTCCCACCCACAACATAATTGGTGACCATACTAGGGATCTCTAGGGTTTCTGGGAATGTTTTTTCTTGGGTATTTTTAAGAACTGGTTTCATTTCTTATTTTTAAAGTTTCTACAAAAGTTTGAGCTACCAGAGATTCTGGTCTTCCATACCAGTTATCTTTGTTTCTTTGCTTGACTTCATTTTTTTCGAGACCCACAGAGGTACACGTGGCCTGTATAAGGTCTGCACGCGTGTACCCGCGCCCTACCTTCCCACAGCCTGTGTGTACATTCTAGCTGAGGAAGTGTTAGTCACGTGTATGATTCCAGAAAATTTCCTTTAGAGAGGCAGTCATCCTCTCCCCTGTCAAGAATAATCCTTCTCATGGGTTTTCTAGAACTCTTTCTAGTCTTTATTGTTTGCAGTCTATAGCTTAGTTTTTACCTCAGATTGGTTTGTTCTATGAAATTTTCCTTCAATTGTTTTCTTTTTCTATCAAAGTAAGTTTTTGAGTCTTCAAGAGATTATGGTTCTCAATACCAGTAGTCTTAGCCAGTGCTTGATTGCTTGTAGTTTCATTTTTTGAAGAGTTGCAGAAGTACACGCGGCCTGCATAAGGTATGCATGTGTGTACACACGCTCTGACCTTACACAACTTGCATGCACACATTGGTTGTTGAACTGTCAGCAGTGTGCCTGTTGAGAAAAAATTTTGGTTTAAGGAGAGGCAGTCATCCTTTCCTTGTCAAGAGTTATAGCTCTCAGGGTTCGTGGTCTCTGTCATAGCATCTTAGCCTAGCTTTGGAATTTATTATAGATTTCTTTTTCATTTAGAATATTTCTTGTGTTTCCTATCTTTTTAACTTATTTTTAGCTTGAAATTTTAAGAAAAATGAGTTGCATCATGCATTCATCAGTTTCTTTTAGAATATTTTATTATTTCTGCTTTGATTGGAAGAAAATATAAAAAAAAAAAACATAGTTTGTTAGATCTCTTTCTTTCCTGGAATTTTCTTTCCATTGTTATTTGAAAAAGAAAAATAAATTAGCATAGCGTTGTGTTTTCTTATAATTTTAAAAAGCATTTCAAAAAAAAAAATAAGAATTATAATCATTCTTTGCCAGTGTACATATAAGTTTCATCATTTTTTGCAAGAGTCTTAACACCATCAGTTGCACTACCATACCCTTTTGAGTAAATCAAGCTAGTAAAAAGAATGCTAATTAAAATTTACTAGACTTTATGTTTGTAGGGTCCATCAACTAGATTAGGCTACAGCCTTGATTTAAATTGGAGAGGAAACTCGTCAAGGCTATAAAACAAACATACGAGTCTGTTCTAAGGAGTGTAGAAGTCCAGTATCATGAAAGTTATCTGGGACCCCCCTCTAACACAGGGGATAAACACGAGGTCGCATGCAGAAAGGTAGTGGAGATAACCCCTCCAAAGTTGGACAAATCGTAGTGGAGAACACATATAGAGGGCTTGTCTTGGGATTCCACTAATTGCATTTGCCACGGAGCTTCATGGGTCTCGAACATGTTTGAGGTCTTAAGTTTTCCTCCAGACCACATTCTTTTGATACCCTTGGCTGGTTTCAGGCTTGATACCCTGCTCATTGTGGTCTACCCGACTATCGATTGTACCCACCTGGTGACTGTTCACACACTAGCAACCTAGTTTCCTATCTTTCTAGTGACATACACAGGGGGTTGTGGGGGTACACCACGGTACCTAGAATAGACATTGGGCCACTCTTTGCAAAGTATACCCAGAGGGTGCTTCTATTTTTGAGTTGCACTTGCACCAGTAAGTTTCTCTAGTGTTGGTTGGTGTAACTGTTCTTCCAACTAGTTAGTCATTTGCGTGATTTGCCTTTAGGAACTTTTAGTGTGTGCTCTGTGCTCCCTAGTTTTCCATAGTGAGTTAGTTAGTCATGGATTTGGGTCTCTGACCTAGGGTGGTAGACCGCTCACTCCACCAGTCATGAGGGATTTTTGGTCTTCCGCTTAGAAACGTGGAGCCACCTTTTTATAGGCGTTGTTTTGATACCACTGGCTCTTCAAAGTCAGTGTATGAGACTTTTACAGATTTGAATGATCCCGCAAGGGGAGAACCTATGCATAATATCTTCATGACTAAAGTTCCTATCGATACCAACTAAGGAGCCCCTTCACAAGGGGATTCTTGTTCTTTTCCCTTCTTCGGAAACGTTGGTGTCCCTTTGATGGCCACTTTGTACATTCCTGGGTTGAATGTGGGATTACCGGTTTGGTTGGCTACCATTCCAAACGTCCAAAATTCTCTTGACGCTTCTTAGTTAAGCACTTTATGTCATGGGCACCCTGTTGATGTTTCTTCGCCAACAAAGTCTTCTCCTCATCCTTCTCCCACCTCTGGTGAAAGTACAATTACTAGTAACCGAAAGTCTAAACGAAATAGAAAGAGGAAGAATAGGAAGAAGAAATCACCAACCTCTATGAGTCATGTTGGAGATAGGTCAAAAACCTCTACAAGTCACATTGAAGACTAGCACCCAGCCTCTGCAAGTTATGCTGGGGGAAATCACCCACCCTCTACAAGTCATGCTGGGGGAATAGTCCAGTCCCTACTAGTCATACTGGCAATAGGTCTGTAGCCTCTACGAGTCATGTTATCGACCCATCACCAATCTCTGCAAGTCATTTTGGAGATGTGAAACCAACCATTGTCAATCATGTTGGGGGCATTGATTTTGTTGAGAAACCTAGATGGATAGGATGTAAGATTAAGTTCCCTTGTAAGCTTTGCAAGGGAGATCACCTTACTCATTTATGCCCTGGAATTCTAGAGGTACAAAGATTGTGGTCCCTACCTGCAAGCTCTTCTGATTCTAAGTCTTCTAAGGTTTCCTCATAGTATATTCAACCATTGGTTAAGCAATTGGTCATGCTGATGCAGTCATCGGCTGATCCCACTCCTTTTTTGGAGGGTGAGGTGCCTTTAGAACTTGTAGTCTCTCAGCCTATTCAACCATTGGTTGAGAAAGTGGTCATGTCGATGTAGTCATCGGCTGATCCCACTCCTCTTTTGGGAGGTGAGGTGCCTTTAGACCTTGTAGTCTCTCAACCTATTCAACCATTGGTTGAGAAAATGGTCATGTCAATGCAGTCATCGGCTGATCCCACTCCTCTTTTGGGGGGTGAGGTGCCTTTAGACCATGTAGTCTCACAACCTATTCATCCATTGGTTGCGAAAGTGGTCATGCTGATGCAGTCATCAGATGATCCCACTCTTATTTTGGGGAGTGACGTGTCTACCGACTATGTTTTTAGAATTTCTGGTTCAGTACTTTCAGAACAAGGGGGCATTTCGTTCATTCCAAGCACACCCCCTCCAAGCCCTAGGATGGTTTCCTTTGATTGGAATGACCTTGTTGAGCCTCTTCTTCCTTCTGCCGCACCTTTTCAAATAAGGGTTGAATTTAATTCAACAAACATTTATCGATGTATTGTGGATGAAGGAGCCTTTGCAAGTATTTTATCCTCCTCGGTTTGGAAAGTCTTGGGATATCCCAAGCTTGTGTCTTCTTCGCATGAACTATTATCTTTTGACAGACCTCTTAGTGAATATTTGGGGGTTCTTCCTCAATTGCCTATCTCGTTAGGTGGGAAGATTGTCCGTGTCGATGTTATAGTGGTGCAAGGCCTATTAGATTTCAATATGCTTCTCGGGCATGACTATGTATATGCTATGAATGTTGTGGTGTCTACGCTCTTTCGGGTGATGCATTTCCCTCACAATGGAAGAATTGTCACTATCGACCAGCTAGTATTTGATAACCACCATCCCAATTCGGAATTATTTCAGACTACCCCTTTATATGTTCCTAGCGTTCATATAGACTCTACCCCACCACAGGTTAATTATGTGGCATCTTATCCTCGATGTTCAATTGCTTCTAAGAAGGAACTTGTGAAATCATGTTTGCCTTCTCGAGACTTGGTCTCAACAATTGATCCTTTGGTTTACCCAGTGGGGGCATGGGAGCCCTAGCTTCCCCCTCTTGGTCCAAGCAATCTTAAGTCTCCTTCTGATTTTGAGCTCGTTGTTAGTAGATCCTCAAGCCCTCATGATCATGATTCTTCACTGATAGACTCTGCCAGTCCTAGCTAGAACCTCCATCGTCATATGGAGTATGGTCAGTTTACTTCACCCTTTGGGACTATCGACCCTTGTTTGCATGATTTCTTGGAGTTTGAATTTCCTTCAGATGAGGATATCCTGGAAGCCATGACTACAGATTCTATACCGCGGGAGGACTTACACCATGGTTTGTGTTTTCTTCCCTTTTGGGAGACTTCCCAAGTTGACTATCGAAGAGACTCTTGGTATGAGCCTAACAACGGGCTCTACCTGAACCAGTTTCATACTTGAGTCATAGCCCCCAACGGGTCTTCTTTTAAGACCTTTTCAGACCCTCTAAACATGAAAAGATTGTCGAGCGATATTGTGGCCTTTCATGCTCGTTAAACTGAAATTTGAAGTCACGTCTATCCGGCAGTAGTTTACCCATTTTTTGGTCCGGATGGTCAACTGTACGAACAAAGGTATACTCTAGAGGCATCGGATCCCTAGAAGAGTACCCTCAGGTATAATTTTACCCCTTTTTCGGGCCTGAGGGACTAAATGTACGAAAAAGGAACCCCCATGGAGTCCATATTTAAGCTCTTTTCAAACTCCCTAAAATTGAAAAGATCGTCGAGTGACCTTATTCTTTCACACTCGTTAAAATGGTCCAGAAGAACATTCCTGATGAAGTCCATAATTAAGATTTTTTCAGACTCCTTAAAAATGAAAAAATGGTCGAGTGATCTTGTCTTTATCACACTTGTTAAAATGGTTTTGAATAGATGTCTTGACGGTGCTATTTTACCCCTTTTTCAAACCAACTATACTACCTTCGAAAAACGTACCCCATTGGAGTCTCCTTTTATTTTTTTTCAAACTCTCTAAATATGAAAAACCGTTGAGCTTACCTTCTTTGGGCTCGTTAAACTTACATCGAAGGATGTTACCATTATGTGTTTTGTTAACCGTGTTTGCATACCTGCATCTTTGGTCTAATTCCAACTCCATGTTGCTCTCAACTGAACCATCTGAAGCATGACTTGTACGCAAGCCCTGTAGCACTTTGTCTCTACGTCTTGACACCTTTGGTCCCAGGAGGGCTTTTTCCCGAGTGTCCTTTCTTTGAACATCAGTCTTGTCCTTCCACCTTGAACTTGTATGTTTGCAACACTCATTCCTCCTTTGTAATGTAACATTCCTTTATTCTTTTTCCAAAATTATCGAAAAATACAAAAAAATCAAATATACCCCAAAAAGAGGAAGGGAAAAGGATTTTCTTTTTATTCATAGCACAATGAGTCTCCCTTGGATAAAGCACATCTTTCCATTGGTTCATCAAACCCTGGGATTTAATATGACCTTAGGAAGTTGTTCCTACTACATAGATCTGTGTCCTCCTCGATTTGGTTATTCTTCCAAACATATGGAGATTTTGTGTCGCCTCCTACCTCGTGAAATTATGTCAATGCCATGCTGCCTGAGTCTCATCATTTGTCGTTCTATTATCCAAGGGAAGTTTTTACCAAGCTTGAGTCAGCCCCTCTGCATTTTGTCTCTTTCCCTCATGCCTGGCCATCCTCAAAGTCCAATCAAGTCTTTGTTCAAAATCAATGAAGCCTTCATCCTGATCATCAAGATTCTCTAGTCCATGACCGACGAGCCATCGAAGACCTCTGGGTAGTGAAGTCGTACACTCATATTACACTCCTACCTGAGTTTTGAATATTTTGAAGTTGTTGCTTGAGCTCTGAAGACCTCATCTCCAACCATCGGGCCTTATCAGCTTCTAGAAGATGGATACTATACATGTATATCTTTTGATTTTGAGATGTAGATCCGTTGTGTATTTCTCGCGGCTACACTTTATATAGTTATATGACATGTATCTACAGTGTATTTGATTGGTAGCAATGATTTTATTTCATCCCAAGCATGGGTATGCCCACCTCGGTGAGACAATTGTTATTTTGTAGATGGCACCTCCCGAATTCAGGTCCCTAGGCTCACCGGTTTGGTATGTTGATAAAGATTGATAATGTATTTCGGCCATCATATGCTCTTCTGACCTCACACATTAGGGGGCATCTGTTATAACCCTAATTTTCACCAAACATGCTTACTTAGAATCAGGCCATCTCATATTCCTTCTTTTCCAAGCCACCACTGAAGAGCTCTTCTAAAAAACTCCATTTTTAAAGGCCCACGCACCCTGCTCCACTATAGCCTGTGTGTATCTACAGTGTCCATGCTAGCTGACCCACTATAGCCTGCGTGTATCTACAGTGTCCATGCGTGGACCTTCAGAAGAATGAAAAAAGGAAATTTGTTGATGGAACACGCATCTTTGGGCAAGTTAACTAAACCCTTCAGCCATGCATGGCTGGTCATTCGACCAAATACCTAGCTCCTTCTAGCCTATAAAAGAAGGGGTAGGGGTCCCATTTGAAAGGAGGAGAATCATAGTAAAGAAACTATACCCGATTAAGCATTCCCTTTGTCCCAACCTTTAGCCATCCTTGTGAAAAGAGAAGTATAGAGCAAAGCAGTTGGAAGACAGTGGAAGAAGATCCCAGGACCAGGATCGAGGAGTAGTAGCTGACTTTATCATTGTAAGGTATCATTTTGAAGTTAATAAAAGAATTTAATTTCCCGTCCCGCCATATGAGATTGCCATTATTGGAATATTGATTGTATGATTGATTAAATCTCTAACCCATTAGTTCATAGATCAAATGCATGTGGAGTTGTTTGTTTTTCTTTAGTGAATGCAGGTCAGCATTGGGAGGAGAGTTGCAGTCAAAGAACGACCAAGCATGAAAAGGGATCGACATCAAACATGAAAAATAAGGTACGTCAACTTAATCTCTTGAGCCCTGTATTTACATATGAATAATGGGGATTTAGGCATGGGATGATGGTAAAAAGTAAGAATCTTTAGGTCATTTCTACATGCATGATAAAACCGTCAGTGTTAGTCCATAGGAGGGATTTCCCACCCACAACAACAGTCAAGGTTAAAATCCTATTGTGTAATATGATCCACATTTTTTACTTAATGAACATTGATGATGATGATATATATATAGATGATCTTTTTTCCTTAATGTCAATGTGTCTATGATTTTATTATATACATATATGATTTTTGTGCTTCTCGTTAATGTGAATGATATAAGTGCCAATCTATATATGTTTAGAGAAACTTGAAGGTATAATGTTACAATGAATGGGGTTGACCCTATGGAAAATATATGATCGGTATCGATAAATGCATTGTGCAGGTGGAATGAAACCCACCTTATATGCCAGTAAGGAGAAAAATGCATGTTGGAGAAGTCGAAAAAGGCTAACAGATGTAACAACACATGTGAGAAAAAGACCTATATCAAGGAAAATTGCATGAAAAAACAACTCCAAAGCATTTTCATTAGTATAAACGACATAAAAATCTTAAAAGTGGGTTAAAAACTATGTAAAAAGTGGGAAAAATGGGTTAAAATATGTGAAAAAACACATTTTTACCATACCATTTGACTTTTTACCACTTGGAGAGTACTTGGATCCCTTTTTACCTTTCAACCTTTAGAGGATTTGTACAATACACACAAAGATAGAAACTTGAAACTACTTGGACTAGGTAAGATACCATTCTCTCTTCTCCATTTTCATCCAAACTTTTGTAGATTTTAGTGATTTTTTGAGTTTTTAATGCATTTTTTAGGTTAGATGGCCATGTACACAGCCTTATTCAACATGATTCATGTGCATGGAAAGATGTATGTGTTCCCTTCTAGTGACAGCCGCATATGTATGCAATTATTCTAACAATAGGTTGCGTACATCTCCATAAGCTTTAAAAAATAAAAATTCTAACTCAAGATTTTGGATTTTTTGCAAGATGGTGATTAAATAGAGGGAAAGAGAGCACAGGGATGTTGATAATGAGTTCATGGATGACCCAGAGGCTAAAGAATCCCTCTGACAATGCATATTGTATAATTTTTCCATTGCAGTGGGATTAGGGCACAACGGAGATTGCTTGAAACATTGATTGATTACTAAGATCCTAAAGTTGATGCATTCATGATTAACTAGAAATACTTAAATATTGAGACCAATGATATATATTTTCTTAATGGGCTATCCCATCAAGGTGATGTAGTCAATTTCAAAGGAAATGGATCCATTGGTCTTATAATCAATGAATACATTGCAATTTATTGATCGGCTAAGACAAAAAAGGTTTGGAGCCAACTCCCAATAAAATAATTAGAGAGCCTTAGCCTTAAAATCATTGTCTTGATGATTTCTCAGATTGGAGGATCTACATCATTACATCAAGCTTCAAGAACAATGATGTTCTATGCGGTTGAATGTTTGAGACCTGTTATATATGATTGGAGCACTTCATTGTTGATGTGCATGAAGGCTCAATTGACATGATGCAAACAAGGAAAGATGAATAAATTCGTCTTTGGAAGCCTCCTTCACATTTCTCTTTGAGAGAGTGCTAATGTTGAGTCCCAAAGTGGATGTCCATCTGCAATATATCAGAGATGGCACAATGGAGAGATGAACCAAGGTACTCCTTAGGCTGAGAGGAGGACAATTGGGTGATCCTTGGGACAACACATTTTTTTCTTGGCGGTCACACCAAGTGGTTGCAATAGAGGATTATCCCTATGCCAGGATATATTACCACAACAATCAAGAGATGCCCATTCCTCCTGGGATTTCCTATGGATATAATGGTATAAAATATTTTTTAATTATTTGATTTTTATATTTTGTGATTTTAAGAAGTAAATATTTTTGTTGTGGATCAAGATAATAATTCAATTATTTGGTTATGCAGATGTAGGACCGAGATGGATTGAGGGGTTTACTTAGCATGAATGACGTGTTCATGATGACCAACCAAAGGGAGATGTATATTGATTACTAGATAATTTTCATAGGAACCTATACAGATACAGTTTGAATATTTACCGGAGCATATGAAACAACATGTGGTTGGGGTACTATGGGCATGGGTGCGGCTCTTTCAATGTCTAGCCAATGTTGTAGTGTGTTATGAGAGACATGCCCAGGGAAGGGTTTGGCCCTCGGGATTATGATGACAAGATCATTTTGTAGTTTTTGTATTATCAATCCTTCAAGATGGACAATCGAGGCTAGAATCCTATTTTGTAATATGATCCACATTTTGTACTTAATAAACATTGATGATGATGATGATGATGATGATATATATATATATATATATATATATGATCTTTTTTCCTTAATGACAATGTGCCTATGATTTTATTATATACATGTATGATATTTGTGATTCTGGTTAATGTGAATGATATAAGTGCCAATATAACACATATTTAACAAATTCATTGGATAATGAATTGAAAATTATTAGAACATGAACATAAGTAATATAATAAAAATTAAGCTCCAACAAATTTACCTGAAGGAAACGACATTGTAGCATAGGGTTGTGAATACGCTATTCATCATTTATCTAAGACACTACCAATTGAGCATCCAAACAAACTTATAAGGATTGAATTCCATGTGTAATGGCATCACGAAGTAGCTGAATAAAAAAAAATTATTCAACCACATTATTAGTAGATGGGCCAAGACAAGCACATCCAGAAGAGACCAATTTTTCCATGGGAGAATAGATTACCTAGGAGACAGAAGCAAGTTTCCAAGTGTGATGGCTAGCACCATTGACGAACCCTAGGAAAACCAAAGAATTCCATGACATGTTCCAACCGATAAGAAACACCATAAGCACCACTAACACAAAAATAGATCTACACTAATACTAAATACAACAATGTACAATAATTTATAGCGAAACACCTAAGTGTAAATTATCAAGCATGATACTTCTTAACATAGAGCCCATTTTCTAGGCTCCACAAATGCATTCCCTTCAAGATTCTCCAACTCATAGGCTCATTTCTGAAGGTACCATCTCACAATGTAAGGTCCATGCCATAAAGGATTTAACTTC
>ML787612.1:107854-131446 GCA_009831015.1 Picea engelmannii
ACATTAGGCAGTTTAAAGGATTGGTAAGGACCCATATGTCCACATGCTAGTTCTTTAGGGACTTTAAAATTTCACAAGGTTGTACCAATGGAATCTACTAAGATAGGTAATCAATATTTGTAAGGACCATAGGAAGTCCACATGTTGCAAGGTGACATATAACATATTAAAAATTTGGCACATTTTATCACTTGCTCACACACAAAGTCACTCCTCACTCACATAATTTCATCTCAAATTGTGGAGGTTGAAGTAGGTCTCCTCCAAAGGGATTCTGAAACATCCCACTATTTATTGAAGAAGTTATCCACACCAACTTATATCAAACGAGATTGGTTCACACCCCCAATCTCTCAAACAACCACATCTAAAACTTTTCTAAAAAATTCACTAAGTTTTCCTCCACAAGAGGTGCCAAAATAAATCTTTTAGTCTAGGTAGGATCTCGGGGGTAGGCATCCAAATAACCCCCCGTTCTTTGGTTCTCACATCTTCAAACATTAGAAGTTGACAAACAGGGAACTTTAAAATCCTCCAAGTCAAGTGTTCCTAACACCATAAGGCAGGGAGATACCCATGAAGGGTCGAAGGACGAGGTCTGGTTGTTCTGTGCATTCCCCCTTGAGGCACCCACCTCTTGGAAGGGATCCATCCCATGACCCATTTCTGAGGCCGAAAATCTAAATGTCACACCTTGACCGAGGTACCTAGTGACCAAAATTTAGGACATCTACCCAGGTGGAAATTGTGTGCTACAATTGCACCTTCATCATATTTTTTGTGGCTATTGGGAAATATCGTCAGCTATTTCGGGATATGCACCATCTACCCCTCATTATAACTGATGATCCGCCACTAGTTCCTCTTTTGGTGGCTTCAAACCCCACTGATGAGTGCTATTGGAAGGTCTAGTGCTATTTGAGAGGAAGGACGTTACGTATTTTTAGGACACGATCATTTGTTTTCTTTGTTCTCCCACGTGAAAAAAATCCACCTACCCACATGTATGCTTCTTTTCAATTGATTTATGTATGATTCTCTTGTGATTACATGCGATTGTGAGATATATTGTGAAGGTCCAAATTACACAAATCTCAAGTTCATTTACTTCTCCCATCACCATTTTGCACACATTCCGCCTTGCTAGTCAGACATCATAGGGGACCCACAAAATCCTCATCATTCCAGACGCTTGCAAAATCTCCCTCCCATCGTAGGAGGATTTCCTAGTTTCGCCAACCCACTGGCTCAACCATCTCACACCCTTGTGAGTGCTACCATTTTTGGATCATCTTTACTTGGTTCCACCTTACTTGGGTCCACTTCCCAAGTTCATCCATCCACTAGCTCTCCTTCACAAGGAGGCGAAGGATACACTTCTTCCCAAGGGAGAAATACACCCTCACCAAACCCCCCTCAAGGGTCGGGTCCATTACCTGCTCACACCATGGCTAGAACTAATCCTCCACTGCCACTCCACATGCGATATTTGGCATCCCTCAACATACTTGAACCTATATTGCATCACCCCACATGGCCCACTATGCCGACCAAACTGCCTTCAGACATTCCCAAGTTTGAAGGAAAGGTGGGGGAAGATCCCGCCAACCATATCATGACCTTCCACTTATGGTGCTCTTCAAACAACATCATGGATGACTCTATACATTTAAGGTTATTTTAGCACACACTCACAGGTCCATCAGCCAAATGGTATGTGCACGAAAAATTAGGGTCCCACGTGACTTTTGAATCATTGGCCAAAACATTTTAGACCTTCTTTCAACTACCAGTTCATCATGGCAATGGTCTAGAACTGCTCTCTGATTTTAAATAAACCTCAGCCACACATATCGCTGACCACATTCATGAATGACGTTGACGATGTAGTTTATGTAGAGCATAAACCACCAAAGAACAATGCCTCGATTGGTTTCTCATATCCCTCGTCCCTCTCCTTGCCAAATATGTGGCCTCCACAGTATGACCTCGTTTATGCTCAGTCAGGATACTTATACACAGTACTACCTGATGCCTCGAGACCCGTACCATTCGGCTAGGACAAACCTGGGATGTCTCACTCAGCGGATGGATTGACTGGTACCACAACACACCAAAATATGTACATCCAACCACCACCTATGTACTGTACACCCCAATATCCACCAATGTATGGAGGACCCCCTTATTACCCTCCCCCCCTTATTAGCATCCATACCTGTTGTCCTCCCTCCACCCATGAGTGGACCCTCACCGACACCCATGATGCACTTGGTTGTTCAACCAAGTTCTGGTACCCCCTCTACCTCAGCTTACAATCTGAGTACTAGTGAAAACGCCACGCCTTCCTATGTACCCTACAGATCATTACCACAAAATAATCCATATTTTCCATTTCCTGGTCCTCCACGGCCCATTTCTTCTCCACAAGGACAACCACACATTGGGGTTAACTTTGTTCAACCCTCTCCCATTCAGCAATTTCAAAATTTTAAACAACTGAATACAGAAAATCCATCTCATCAGCCGAATAATTCCAAAAATAAAGGAAAAAATTGAAACAATAATAACCCAAGACCAAGGGGAAATAACCCCCAACAAAACCAACCTGTTGGGGGCAACCAAAACTAGGGTAACCAAAACCCCCAAGGGGGAAATAACAACAAACCCTAAGGGAGGAACAAAAACAACAACCTTTGGATGAACTTCCCTTGTGCTCTTTGCAGTGAGAATGGTCATTATACTCACCATTTCCCCCAAATTTTTGACTTCAAATGGATGAAAGATTCCATGAATGCACCATGTCCCCCAATGTCACCTGCCCCTCAACAGGCCCCACAGCAATATTTTCAGCAACCACCCCCAGTTGTGTTGCAAAACCCTATTCCAAACCAAGGTGTAATGAATACCCAGTAGGATATGCATCCTGCCCCACCATAGATGGGACAGTATAAAAACCCTGGGAATCTGGCGGATCACAATATCCTCCTCACTAGAGAAGAAGAAATTATTCTACAAACATGCAGTCGTCAATACAGCGCACCCCCTGAATCCACTCCCACCATTTTAGAAGCATCCCTAGCTACATTCAGACAACCTTTGATGATTACATTCCCTAACACTGAACCACCCATTTGTATTCCTCGCATCCCATTATGACGGAATGTCAACAACCCTCAGGCTAAGGCAGCACACAATTACAGTCTGGTCGATGACTTGGCTCAATATCCTGCATCCATGTCAGTACTGGAGGTCCTCCAAACCTATCCCACTCAATGGAAATCATTTCTTTCTGCCTTGGGGGAATTCGACCCTGCTGATACTAGACTCATCACTTTTGATCTAGATTGTGGGGAACCTCATCTCCCTACCTTGGTAGCTTTCCAAATACTAGTTAAAATCCAAAACATCACGGTTCATCGTTGTATCATCAATGAAGGTGCATCCACATGTATCATGTCCAAAACTATATGGCAGAAACTTGGCTCCCCTGAGCTAATACCATACACCATTACTTTAAGAGATTATGATGGATGACCATCCTCTCCTGAAGGGATTTTTCAAAATGTCCCCGTTGAACTTGGGGGGAAACCCATCCTTACATACATTGAGGTTATCAATGCCCCGCTCGATTACAACATCTTTTTTGAACCTAGCTACATGTACTCTATGAAGGAAGTGGCCTCTTCTATGTTTCTAATGATGATGTTCCCCCACAATGGGAAAATCATCACCATCGATCAAGTCTCACAGTACGAGCCTAACTACTCCTCCAACATCGATAACATCCTACCTCTTGTCTGCACTAGTTTTGACGCATACCCACTCACTGAGATGGGCCCTAGAATTTTCAAAGATCCATCCTTGTTGGGGACATACCATGGAGCACCACCACTCATACACCCCTCAGCACAAGTGTGTGTCATATCTTCCGATGGAACCAAAACTGGAGAAACCATTCCTCCCACAGAGGCTTCTTCACCCCTCAACGTCCCACCAATTGAATAAATTCTTCCTCAGGAATTACTTGAGAACCCTATGACACCACTTATCCCTAATTTCACCCTTCCCCAAGGGAAAATCCTTGTTTGGAAGACAATTCCCCAAGCCATCACTCATATTCCCTTCTTCTACCCCCCAACGGGAGTACAAGATTTTCAGGTAGCCACAACTCTTACCCTTCCCAACATGGTGCTCTCCATTCCAGTATGGTATCTGCACCCAACCATGATGGTTCCTCAACCATACCTCCCTCCCAAATCAGAGGGAATCCTGATGCAGATTCTAGTATTAACCCCAACTACACGTCCCTCACCCCCACTTGCCAGAACCACCGCTACGGCTGGGGACAGATGGAAGAGGAGGATCCCACCGCTCCACTTCCTCCCTGAGTTCAACCCCTTTGTGCACTCTGCGAGAGAGAGGGACACCCCACAAATAGATGTCCCTCTCTCCCTGAGTTACACAATTTGATCCAACTCCCTCAAGCAAGCACATCGCTCGTCGCTTCCCCGAGCACACCTAGTACTACCAACGCGTCTCCTACTACATGCAGTAAAGGGTTGCGAACCAAATTCTCATGTGCCATCTGTTTAGTGTATGGCCACTACACTCATCATTGCCCCACACTACCTCAGTTTCAGCAGACATTAACGACAGTACGCCAAAACTTTTAGCAAGACCCCTCTCCGCCCACGTCATCAAGTACCCACGTCACTGACATCCATTATGTCACGACCTCAGTCAATGAATAGATGAGGTGTCCTTTCTCTCTTTGTGAATCACTTTATCATTCATGTACCAATGTCCTACGATCATTGAATACAGGTGTCATCAAATGGCCCTTATTAGAAATCCCCCAACCACCTCACTTCTCATGATGCAAGTAATTCCCCCCATTCCATCTCCAGATACTATCCACATCACCTCCCCTTAACCTGAGTTACTTCCCACCCCTCCATGGTTCATGGATAGACTATCTGATGATTTTCCCCCAAATCCCCCCAATTCTCTGGTTCATTTCCCTCAGGAAATATTACCCCCGACCACAGTTTACAACCCACAATGTCTAAACATTTGGTTTATGTCAAGCACATCATCGCACCACCGTTGCGATACTCCCTCTATGTCTTCACCAACTAAAGACAACCATACGGTGACAATCACCAATGTGATTTCCCCAGATCCCTTATATTCTCACATAATCCATTATGACGAAGACATCCTGGAGGAAATAACTACCCCCGATTTCCCATGGAACGTGCTCCATCACAGAGTGCTCTTTCTCTCACGGGAATCCTTTGACCCTCCTAACCGAAGCTCCATATGTGAAATCAGAACCAAGGATTTTATCCCTTCAAGGCATATATATTGGTTCAATAACCCTATCCCTGCTATTGATGCTTTTGAAGAAGGCAACATGGCCAACATTTCCCCCACTTTCAAAATTGACATTTCCGTCAAATCAGACATCATAGAGGAAATCACCATTAGCGCTGCATGCTCCTCTGACGAACTCACAATTTACAAATCTCTCTTTCAGGAATACTGGAATATTTTTTCCTGGTCATACACGAAGATGCCTGACCTCGATCCTTCTATCATTTAAAATCGCATCAACACATGGACAGATATCACCCCTGTACGTCAAAATCAACGCCCATTGCACCCATCCAAAGCAGCGGCTATCAAAGACGAAATTAACAAACTACGCATTGCAGGGTTCATATACCCCATCGCATACATGTCATGGGTCTCCAACCCCATCCCCGTCAACAAAAAATAGGGCATTATTCACGTCTGCACCAACTTTCGTGATCTCAATCACACTTGTCCTAAAGACAACTTCCCAACACCTTTCATCGACCAAATTATCGATCATTATGCCGACCATGAGGCCTTGTACTTCATGGACAGGTTCTCTGGCTACAATCAAATCCAGATCCATCCAGCAAATCAGTATAAGACCACGTTCACTACCCAATGGGGTACTTTTTCTTATCGTGTCATGCCTTTGAGACTCAAAAACACAGGTGTGACATTCCAATGGGCCATGAATTACATTTTCCATGATCTCGCTCGCATCATCCTCTCTTACTTGGACGACCTCACCGCTCAATCCAAGAAACGCACTCAACATATAGATGAATGTTGGCCCTTGACCAAGTTTTCAGGATCCTTGGTCATGTTTGACCTATTTTTGGGACTTCAATAGGTTGTCGAAGGCGGAGCGCAAGATGAAGCAAAGATCGCGGGATCTCGTCCCCTTTTTAGGGCCTTTTTGGGTTTTGGGATTATGTAATGGGTATGGGGATGTCATCCCATGGGTTTACCCATGCTTAGGCCTATTTTGTAATGTATAAATAGAAGTCTAGGTGATGTAATAAGTGGTGAATAATGACTAGAAATGACTATTCAGTTGCAAGTGTGTTAAGTGCTAAGTGGTAATTGCTTTGTGCATACTATGTGAGGCTTGCAGATCTAAGTGCAAGTGATTGTAAGAGATTGTGGAAGCTTTGTGCTATAACTCAAGGCCGGAGGATCTAGCGAGGTGCGCATATCTCCTATCCTCTACGGAGTTGATTTTGAGGCTTTGTGCATGTAAGAAGATTGAAAAAAGATAATAAAGAGGACGACAAGTTGGTGGACATAGCCCTAAGGTGGGGGTGAACCATGTATATCCTGTGTTGTGAATGCTTTGTGATTTTTGGTTTTTCTTTTCTTTATGTGATTCAATGCTTAGTGTGATGTTAGATGATAGATGAATCTGATATGATAGCTTAGTATTGATTAATGTGAATGAATGCTAGATTTGATCCCTAGTGGTATTCTTAGTGCTTGAATATATTGGATCTTTGTGAATACTATGATGATCTGTTGTTAGCGTTTACCTACACTTTAAACTAAGGTTGAATATTAATGAATCATAATTGCTAAGTGCTCTATTAAGGAGTTACAATCACAGATCTCTGTCCCACCTAAGGTTGCATACATCTAAGTCTTGCAACCACCCTTGCCTCTACCTCGGGTGAGTCTTCATCTACTTCGTAGGTGTTTCCAAAAGGGATAGTAATTAGGGTTTTTTGGGTGCGTTGTTGTAGCATTGAACCCTGGATCTGCCCCTATGCCAAAAAATGGTTTTGTTGTCGGGAACCTGAAACTGTGATTGATGGGAACTGAGAAAGAAGAAGCTCTATGCAAAGATCTGACCCGAAACTATGAAAGCTCTATGCATAGATATGTTTCTCTGGTGCGCAGTACTCTACTTGGATTATGAAACTCTATGCTAAGAAGAGAAGTTCAATCTGAAGAAAAGAGGTAAGATCTTGAAGCCTTATGCTCTGAAAGAGGTAAGAATAGTGAGAATTTTTATATCTGGAATATTTGTGCTCTGAGAAAAGTAAGATAAGTGGAAATTTTTGTTTCAAGAATATGGATCTAGATATGTTTGATAAAAAAATTCCTAGCCTGAAAACTAGGGCACAGCTAGATGAAAGAAGATTTGATATGACTAGATCTAATAAGAATAGTGAAAGATATGTTATTCTTATGCATAGAAAGAATGTTTGGACTAACAAATGGATGCAGGATCCTAGAAAGAATTTTTTCAATGTTAGCTACCATGATCCTAGTTCGTAGTACGGGAAAGGATGGGGATCATTTAAGAGAAAGAGAGGATTAACTCTTTGTTAAAGTTGCATAAGACTAGGACATCTTGCTAAGAAATTCCCTGGTAGAAGACCTAATTGCCTTTGTTGTAAAGCTATGGACCATGAATTTTTGGATTTCCCTAGACTGATTTCTAAACTTGAAAGAATGAATATGAGACAAGAAGACCATGAGAAAGGTCAAGACGCTAAGAGCATGGCAGAACCCCAGAAAGAATAAGAAACTATATTGCTACAAATGAAAGAAACCCTGAATGACCACTGAAATATCAACTTATCAGATATCTTCAAAGAAAAAGAGTGCATAGAAGCAAGAATAGGAGACTTTGACATTGACTGTGTTCTGGTTGAAGAAACACAGGTGAATATCATGCCAGAAAGAACTTGGGAAACTTTAGGAAAGCCTGTTATGATTCCTTCATTGGGAGGAATCAGATTATTTAGAGGAAAGGTGATAAACCTATGTGGAAGACTTACCCGGATATCTATGAGTTCTCATGGAACTTCAACAGAGGAAGATTTTGAGGTTGTTAAATTTATTGAGAAAAACACCCCATTTTCTATATTACTAGGAAAACCTTGGATTGAAAGGGATCAAGCCAGAAGGAAAGAAGAAGAATTCTTATAGCAGAAGAAGCGAGAATTAAAATATTTCATGACTAGGAGGATCGCACACTTGATTGAAGGACAGGAGAATAGATCAAAGTTATTTAGAACTAGAAACTTGGATGTCGAAGTTGAAAGAATAGAAGAATATTCACAGAAGACTGAAGCACCTACCCCAAATAGAGAAGAAGTATTGCCCTTGAATCCTAGGAAATAATCTCAATAGCGTGAAGTTACTATGTCAAGAAGAGATAAGAATCAAAATGGAAAGAGAAATACCGAGACAAAGCTCACTGGAAAGAAGGCTAGAAAACTAAGTAAGAAGAGAACAAAGATCGAAAAGTTACAAAAGGTTCCAGAGGGAACTTCATAGAAGGAAAATTTGCACAATTGGAACTTCGCCAGGATAGCAGAACAACGCCACATGGCACTTCGCCATGGCAAAGAAATATAGCCATTGGAAATAGTATAATCGTTAGACTAATGCCTCGAATGGGTAGAATGACATTTTTGGTCAGAAATCTCACCATCAGACCGTTGGGACTGCACTGTAACAGATAGAACTGAATTAGTGAAGGCTTCTCGCCCATTAGAGAGATATGTTGCATAGTTATCTACTTATTCCGTCGAGCCTTGCACCATGAAATTTTTTTCCAAACATGATTATATGAGCCTGCAGATCAGTTAATTTCGCGCAGTGATCATCGAGTTATCATGATCCATCCCATTGCATTGAGTAGTTACTCTCCAAACCTGAGATATTCAACCACGAGCGTGTATGTCCGAAGAACTTAGCACAGTCGAAAATCCTGTGAAGGAGGTACTTATCGACCTCATGACTGAAAGAGTAATGTATGAAAGGTTAATGTATGTGGGTGTACAAGCATCATCGACGAGAGGAGTGCAAGCCTCTCCGTCGACCGCTCACGGATCCGGACCATCCCTAGTCATCACAAAAAAGAGAACCAAGCATAGAGATGATCTAGCAAATGCGAAGCTAATCCCGACCATATTACCCGACTACATCCCTCCTCTGGACAGAGCAGTGAGTCGTGATAGTGTGTCGAGAGATTTTGATTACACCATGGTTACTGCGTACCTCCTAAAGGGGATACGCGTAGTTAGAGCGCAGTAGGACAAGATCGCAACATTGAAGTTTAGGGACTTCAAACTAGGAGACCGCAAGAACCATAGTATGCTCACCCCGTATAAATACTTGACAAGGATGAAGGGGAATAACTCGAAGATAATCCCTCAGCTGTGGACGATGAACCTCGCGCATTCCACCCTATTGAATGCAATGAAAATCCCACACTTTGAAAGGCACCAACAGGTTAACGCCTGTGTTAAGATCCTGCTCTCATGTTACCATGGCGGCTACTTATGGCTAGACCAACATATCACAGTCGATCCAATGTTGATCCATAGTATCACTAGATTATGTATGCAAGGATATGACCTATGGGACTTCTATCCAGAGAAAACCACAAATCATGCATTAGCACAAAAGATCAAGGATACCTGCCGCGATGTTGAGAAGGGGATGCAAGGCTAAAAGGTAGCTTCCATACAGAATGGTGCAGTGTGCCTAGCATGCCAATTAATAGTAGGAAAGATAGTAATGAAGAACAAACCCACGCAGTTCACAGGGTTTGTCGTTGACCTTGCAGGGAAATGCGTGTAAGGTCTATAGATGAACTGGGTGAAGTACCTAGTTAATCAACTGGAATTAGACTATCGCGAAGCACAGGATCTGGGCTACAAGTTCCACTTTAGCTGACTCCTGATCCTCATCACATTTATTTCTTGGGAGATGCTGGAAGGTGTGACCTTCTCGGACATTGAGTCGTTCGAGCCGCTTGCTACAAAGTTCACCACGCTCTGGTATTCAAGCGATATGGGAAAATGCTAGTCAAACATAGTCTTTCACACATATTATCTCCAACTGAAGAGGGTTATCGAAGTTGAACCTCGCATGACACCAAACACCCTACAATGGTTTCTACCCCTCATGAATTTCTGCATAGATCGACACTTCATCTATATCACTGCGCGAGAAAACGAGCATAAGGAGGAGCTTCAGTCATACTACAATATCACAGAAGAGGACCTCGAGGAGATAACTCAGGACTGGTCAGCAGACCTCCTTATCCCTACTAATCCTACAAAGATGTCTGACCCCAAACTTGACAGCTCGGAGGCCACTCACAAAGAACATGACACACCCGGAACCAGTAGAAGAAAGAAGACCACCAAAGTCTAAGACTTAAGCAGCGCATCAACAAAAACCACTTCAGTATCACCTGGCCGAGGGAGTGATGATGAAGTAGAAGACATAAATGGAAAATATAATGAGAAGAAGAAAGGTGAAGTAACACCACCTAGAGATGAGGCTGATCCCTTGAAGAAGAGGAAGGTTTCTCCCCCAAAACCCTCTTCCCGAAAGAAATCCAGAGCCACCTTGACCAAGATGCAGACTATGCTCACTGTCGATGACTTTGACTTCATCATCGCAACTATAAACGACGCCTCACAGGAAATATTGCAGAAACAGAAATCCAAGAAGGAGTAGATGTATGAAAGAATCGAGGTTGATCTCTGAGGGGTACAACAGGCCCTTCAGTCTAGTCACGTAGTGTACACTGTGCCCCTGTCGTTGAAAGAACCAGAGTTGGGAGATGAGCCATCCCAACTCCACCGACTAGCTAATGCGACCGAAGCTCACCTTCGTCGTGCATAGGAAGAAACAGAACAAGCCACCCAGGCCTTGAAGTAAGTGCAAGAAGTATTCATAGAACAATGTCGAGTTGCGGAGTAGGAGAAGGTTTCTCTCCAAACAAAGTTTGAAGAGGAAAAAGCACAAATTCAACAAGAAAAAGAACATTTTCTCACAGAAAAACTCGAAGTGAAAGAAGCATTCAATAGAGCACTTCACTCTATGAAAAGCTTAGAGGAAAAGGTAGAAGACCGAGTCGAGCATCAATTAGAGTAGCTCGCAGAATCTATCCAGTAGCTACAACAAAGAATAGAAGACTTAGAGCTCTGCACAGTGCCCGAAACCCCATAGGATGTGAGGGATCAAAGAGATGCAACTGCTCGAAGCACAGTTGAGAGAATAAAGGCCCTTACCATGGAATGTAAACAAATAAGTGATCGCAGTGCCCAGACTTATGAGCGACTCACTGAGAATCCATAACTGAAGGCACTTGAGTCACAACTCTAGGAGGCAAAGCAACAAGCAGAAATAATACAGGCATAGTTGAAGCCCCGGTCAGCTATTGAAAGGATGAAGCGATCCCAAGAGAAATGCACTGCTCAAAAATAGGTCCACATCATTCAGATCAGAGTCATGGAAGTGACTCAAAGGCTCCAACATATACAGGATGAGGCTTTCCAACTGTTCTCGGATATCGAAGGCCAAGGAGAAGAACTACATAAATTCATCACTATAGTCGAACAACACTTAGAGGGACATGTCAATGAAGTTGTTATCCAAGAGTTCATTGACCAGGAGGCCATGGCATAGCAACAGGTCGAAGCAGCTTGAGCCAATATTGAGGCTTTTGAGGCAGAATTACCCAGATTAGAGTGACTCAGGATGAGTCACAGGTGAGTGTTGGGGACCTGTTGGCCCTTGACCAAGTTTTGAGGATCCTTGGTCATGTTTGACCTATTCTTGGGACTTCGACGGGCTATCAAAGGAGGAGCAGAAGATGAAGTGAAGATCGCGGGATCTTGGCCCCTTTTTAGGGCCTTTTTTGGTTTTGGGTTTATGTAATGGGTATGGGGATGTCAGCCCATGGGTTTACCCATTCTTAGGTCTATTTTGTAATGTATAAATAGAACTCTAGGTGATGTAAGAAGTGGTGAATAGTGACTAGTAAGTTGCAAGTGTGCTAAGTGCTAAGTGGTAATTGCTTTGTGCATACTATGTGAGGCTTGCAGAGCTAAGTGCAAGTGATTGTAAGAGATTGTGGAAGGCTTTGTGCTATAACTCAAGCAAGGAGGATCTAGCGAGGTGCACAGATCTCCTATCCTCTGCGCAGTTGATTTTGAGGCTTTGTGCATGTAAGAAGATTGAACGAAGCTAATAAAGAGGATGACAAGTTGGTGGATGTAGCCCCAAGGTGGGGGTAAACCACGTATATCCTCTGTTGTGAATGCTTTGTGCTTTTTGGTTGTTCTTATGTTTATGTGATTCAATGCTTAGTGCGATGTTGGGTGATAGATGAATCTGATATGATAGCTTAGTGATGAATTACGTGAATGAATGCTAGATCTGATCTCTAGTGGTATGCTTAGTGCTTGAATCTATTGGATCTATGTGAATACTGTTATGATCTATTGTTAGGGTTTAGTTGTGTTGTAAACTAAGGCTGAATATTAATGAATAAAATTGTTAAGTGCTCTGTTAAGGTGTTACAATCACAGATCTGTGTCCCAGCTAAGGTTGTAGACATATGATTCATGCAACCACCCCTACCTCTACCTCGGGTGAGACTTCATCTACTTTGCAGGTGTTGTCGAAAGGGCCGGTAGTTAGGGTTTTGTTGGTGCGTTGTTGTAGAATTGAACCCTGGGTCTGCCCCTGTGCCAACAATGACTTGCGGGTCATCATTCAACGATGTCGACAGTACAATATCTGCTTGAACCCCCTCAAGTGTGTATTCTATGTCACTGTTGGACGCCTCTTGGGTTTATTGTCTCCCAACATGGCATCACTATGGACCCCCTCAAGGTCCAATATATTACAGAAATTCCACCACCTCGTAATTTGTGCCAACTGCAGAGTCTACAAGGAAAATACAACTTTCTACATCACTTTTTCCTAGATTACGCCACTCGTGCACATGGTTTCCTTCACTTATTGTGTCATGATATCCCATTTAGATGGGATGAACACGCCAAAACCACTTTTGATGACTTAAAAGTGGCACTCTCCAATGCCCCTTTGATTAGTCCACCCGACCATGATCATGACTACATCCTCTACTTATTGGCCTCAACCGTCTCAGTAGAAGGAGTTCTCATCCAACTAGGGGATGATGGTCGCGAGAATGTTACTTATTACATTAGTAAAAACCTTTCAGAACCACCCCTGAAACACTATCACAAGGAGAAACTCACCCTCATAGTTGTCCTCGTAGTCTAGAAACTACGTCATTATATTTTTCTTCACATTACCAAAGTCGTGGCAGATTCCAACCCCATGCAGTATTTGCTTGGTCGACGGAAAATTAATGGAAAATTTTCTCGATGGATCGTCATCCTTCAAGAATGAGACCTAGAGTTTGCAACTCCCAAAAGAAAGAAATCATTCATCCTCACCAAAATCATCACGGTGTTTCCCTAAGACACTGCTAGTTCACTTGTCAACACAGATTTTCCCGATGAACACCTCTTCTACATCCCCTCGGATGACCCCTGGTATGATGAAATTTGCATATACCTTCGAACATAGAAGTTTGGATCACACCTCTCCCGAGATGATCGTCGGTGCATTCGCCATCAATCCCCTCGATATCTCCTTATTGGTGACATATTATATCGACATGGGATCAACACCATACTCCGTCAATGTTTGACCATCGACGAAGCCGACAGAGTCTTGAATTATTTCCACAGCGGCGCCTGCAGTGGCCAGCTCTCAGAAATGTCCACTGCCCAGAAAATCATTCATGCAGGCTACTTCTGGCCCACATTGTTTCATGACTGCATCCACGCTGTAAAACAATGTGAAAAATGCCAGCTATAAAGTGATGTGACAAGCGCTGTAAAGAAATGTAAACACTTTGAGAATGAGATCTTCATCGAACTCTCCTCAAGGTTAGGCTTCACCCATGAGTTTTCCTCTCCATACTACCCTCAATCCAACGAATAGGTAGAGGTTGTCAAAAAAGTCCTTAAAACCATGTTGCAACGCACTGTCAACAAACATAAGACCAATTGGCATCATAGGTTGTTTTCAGCGTTATGGGTTTATCACACGATAGTCAAAACTACCACCCGTTTCACACTGTTCCATATCGTCCATAGGATTGAATCCACCCTCCCCGTCGAGTGCAAAATTGCCACATTACGCATCGCCATCGAGCTATTACCTGAAACTGCTCTAATGGAGCAGCGCTTGCTAAAATTAGAGTCATTGGATGAAGACCACCGGTGTTCATTACAAAACAATGAGGCAGCTAAAAAATGGTCGAAGGCCACCTTTGACCACCATGTTAACCTTCACTCATTTAACGAAGGAGATCTCATCCTCGCCTACGATATCGCTTACGATACCCTCGGTCATGGTAAATTTGAGTCATTATGGCATGGACCCTACATCATCCAACACTGCCTCACTAAAGTTGCATACATCTTGGCCTCCCCATAAGGCTATCCTCTCAAAGAACCCTTCAACGGGTTGTACCTAAAGAAGTTTTACGCCTAAGCATAGTCACCCTATTCTAGGATCTTTATTTTGTACACATTTGTAGATATTTTAGTCTTCTATTGTTCCCTCCATGCCTTATGTTTGATCTACCATTCATGTTATTGACAGATGTTTTCTCCATCGGCCTACCACATCGGCTAAGCTAACGGAGCTAGCCGTTGGACACAGAATCTCGCTTCAATCGCTTGGGCCTTCTATATCTATCAATACACCGTACGTAGGCAAGTAAGCCCCCCTCACCCCTACAGGAACAAAATGGGTGTCACACTACCCTATACAAAATGGGCTCGCAGGCCTATATAAATACCAAAAATATACAACAATGCACTCATGGTGCCTCTAGAGTGCCACCACCAGGTCCTCTATCTAGAGTAGGTGCCCCACCAGCTGGGGGTCCTCCAGGTCTGGGGGACAGTTGCCTGGTCATAGCTTCCCCCGCCACAGTTGTTCTACGGATCAGGGTCCGCAACTTAGTCGGAAGACCCACACACTACTCCAGGACTCTCTCATCCTGAATGTGGGTCCACATGCCCTCACGCACACCCTGTAGCACCACCTCCAACCGACGGTGGAAATCCTCTAACACCCCGTCGGCCTCCACTGGTGAATCATGTGAAGGCCCTACTCCCAAATCATCAAATATATGCCTCCGACCAGCTCTCACCTCATCTGTTGTCCTCACACCATCTTCGTCCCTCCGACGTTACTCTCCAACACATGACTCTAATCGTGGAGGTCTCACCGACCCCTAACGATCTGACCCTCCAACCGGCTCCGCCTCACGACCCCAAATATGGAAATATAGCATCAGCATCCATCCATACATAAACACATGTTATACTATCAAAATCATAAAACATAAAGTACACCAACATACCTCTATGGTCCCAGTCCTCTTCAGGAGGTAACACCATATTCGGGTCGTGTCGGAAGTCCATCCCACCATATGGGAGCTACAGTATGATCTGTGGCATGTGGCGCCACACAGGCGCCAAATCATACGTAAAAATAATGGCCACCCTCCCCACCTCCATGTCGTACCAAAAGGGATGCCCACCACATCATTCGTGGCTCTCGTGCATCAACCGCCGACAACAACACTCTAGGGCACTACATGGGCACCCTCTCCAAAAAACACACCACCAAGATCAATCCAAAGGCAAAGTCACCATAGTCGGTAGTCTGACACCAGTTAATCTGCCTCACTATATTGGCGTGCAACATCAATGCCCAAGCGAAGAAATCCCCATCCAAAACTCTCTGCATAATAATCAGCTGACCACCATTGATCCACTGAGTCGCTAAGGACTCGTAGATCCTCACAATCATCGCGGCAATACACTAATGCAAGAAATCGTCCATCGCCTCGATACGGACAACCAAACATAACATAATGTTCGGTCCCTAACAATACCTTCGTGCCACGTCTGCCAAATGTACACTCGTTGGCAACTGGGGATCAGGAGGTAGGGCCATCCCCCGAAAAGGGAGCCTTGTCAAGAAATAGACATCCTCCCTCGCTGAGAATGTCAAATGTTCCCCCCGCACAATGAAGCACTACAAATCAATGCTCCACATAGAAATCAGATACTGTAACATGTACACTTACACCCGTATCAGTGGGAATTCGAAGAACTTCAACAACCCACATGTTGCCAAAATTCTCTGAATGCCCAGCTCATCTTTCACCGCCTCCCTGAGGCATTCCTAGTCCCACTCTCTCCAATGGACTGACATACTGAGTTCATCACCTACATTCACACCAACAATGCTTGATCAACCATCATCATCATTAAAAAATCTCCAAAACATATAAGTTTTTTCACCAACCCCAGCTTTGCACAGTGCGCAGCTGTAATTTGAACAGGCACACACCCAATGCGCAGTTGTTTTTCCCACTCACATGCCACCGTGCACAGCTATTTTCCACACATCCATACATCATTCACGGGAGAGGGAATTATACTCGTGCATTTGAGCACAAGTCGCCTTCCTTCTCCAACGCATTGGTGGGCCCACCCCTAAAAAAACCCCTAGTATGGCCATCCATATGACTCTACCCAGAAAATAAACCCTAACTACTATGCAGGAGGATGAGACCACTAACCTAGATCTTGCAAAACCTGGATTGGTCAACTTGAACTCCTGTAATCTCCAAATCTCCTCTCAAATCCTCTCGTCAACTCACTATGGCAGCAGGTACAAATGAGGTGGCATTGTGGGCCCCACAACTATATATATTGTTTGTTTCCAAACTTCCATGCTAAGTTACAGGAGCTCAGAGTCTCTATTTTATGATCTGTCTTCAGCCACAAGATCAAGATCCCATCACCTACATAGTCACATTTCCTGAGCCACCATCTGCACCCGGCCCTCGGGGGAACATTTTTTTACATCACGCTCAAGTACGCATGCTCATATTCAAAACTATCAAATAATTGTTATATGTTCTTTATCTTCAGATATTTTTCACGTTGGGTATTCGGTTTTAAAGTGTGCAGGTACTTGGTCACCACAAACCAGCGCAACCCCTTTAGGTATATGATCGACACTAGCATGTAATCATTCCCTCTGAATATCAATTGCATATCCCAGTCACACCCTCCGACATTTGCCTCTAGGATCCTCACATCCAGCTCTGCAATACTATCACCTCCATTGCACTTTAGTACTGTCACCCAATAGTATTCTCCCCCACATGAGTTGTCCCATTTATATTTCCCCCCAACACTTTGACATTCATGCTACTTTCACCCCCTAAGGATGGGAGTCCTGAGAGTCTTACACATTTTTCAAGAATCAGCCATATACTCCTTCTCCTCATTTTTGCTAGCTTTTCCAAAGAACTCCCAGGTTATCTCATCACGGTTCTAGTTTGACTGTGCCTCTGCAATATCATTAACCTTGCATTTCATCCACAATCAGTTTCCCCATCTACGAATTTCCCTCCATTCATCTACCTCATACAAAAACCCACCCATGGGGCCCCCACCCTCCACCATTTATCCACGCAACTTGGACGCTCATAGGCCAAACCATATTGCACTGGGGCACCCATTTCTATATATGTACACTCCTCCCAAATTATTCTTTATTGATTTTGCAATTTTACAAAAGCCTTTGTTTCCATCATTTACTTAGCCTTTTTTTGTAGCCCCTTGGAGACCTTCTTTTTCTAGAAAAGAAACCCATGTCACCCTTGGTTTGGTCATTTGCTATCCTCTCCTCATGTTGACATCGTCCATCAACCTCGAGTATCCCACAGTCCATGTACCCTTGATCTCTAATTTTGTCAACTTTGTCACGCCTCTGTCACAATCTAACCCGCATCTAGTTGTCCCCATGATGCTAGATCCAGTTCCACGATTGTTTCCAATCATCATCCACATATGTACCCAACCATGGGAAGTCTTGATTCCCACCGCATCTTGACTTCATCCATGTTCCTCATCAATTTCTGATCTTATCCCATGGATTTCATGAAGTCCTTTTTCTTCTCAGAGTCACATATCCCTTTTTGTCGACATCAACATAGTTTCCAGAAGGGCGACAGTATATTGACTCTCATTACCTTTACAATGAGGAGTCTTGGACGACACAGCAAGAACCATCATTTCTCTCTATTGTCGTTGACCCCCTAACATTCGACTTCAACACACTCTCATGTTACAGTGGGTCTTACTATGCGACTATTGTAGTTGTTTTATACTAGCCGAAGACCTCTGAATTTGGTAGGCCATCAATGCCTATGAGTCATCGATGCTTCTTACAGATGTCCTTGCCTCTTTTCAAAGTATGTTCACCATCAAAATTGTCATCTGTCGTTATCAAACCCCCTTGGAGGGAACTGTAGTTATCTACGTGAACATACAACTTCAGTTACCATCTTACATTTATTTTGAGTTACATGACATGAGCATGGGGCATGCCCGTCTCATTTTTATACAACTTTTATTTTCCCCTACCTAGAGAAATATTTGGGTCCCAGAGGTTCCCCTCTCCCTCCAACGGATCGCTCTTACAGTTCCTATCAACACTATTCCTTACAATGCTACTCTCAGTAGAAGAAACATTCATGTATTTTGGCTATATGTACGCTCCTAACCTCACGCATCATGGGGCATTTGTTATCACTCAAATTTCATCTGTAAATGGTTACAGTAATCCAAAATCTCCAAACACATATTAGTTCACCTACAACCCTAAAAATGCATTTCCAAAAGGCACAAACTATACAACTGGTCAATAAATTGACATGTTTTGAAACACTAAAGGAAGCGCGTGCATGTGTAAAGGCCAAAAATGCCAGAAAAGCGCGCATGCGCCCGATGCATGACTGTGTACGAGAATAGCCACGCACTACTATGAAAAACGCATTTATGGTTCTTATCGGCCCCTCACCCACTTTTAGACCAGCTCCCAACTTGATTTGACCCTCAAATCTGAGCTGAATCTGAATGGGGGGCTGGTCAAAGACCTAAGGGTGCCCTAAAGGGCCCCTTGTTCACACTAAAGACCAGTTGGATATTGCCACAAAAAATTGCTATAAAAAGAGGCCATGGATGCACTATGAATTCAAGAATCTCATTGTATTGTTATGTTGCCTCTATTATCCTACAAGAAACCTCTTTTCTTCTGGAGCATACTAGCATCATCTCATTAAGATATTCACCTCACCTCTTGAGGGAATAAGCTTGGATTTCTTCACCATTTTATTTCTAGTTTACAATTTGTAAGAAGATATCTCACATAGGGGATTCAAGAGCCCTCCCAAGGAGGAAGAGGGGATCCACAAGTCCCCCTTTCTCTATGGTGTTTTCCCATTAATATACTTTTCCATTGATGGCATGATTATTGGTCAATTGTTTGATTAATTTTGGTTCTAATTTCCTTATGCATTTTAGTTTTATTTCTTTAGTTTTTGTTAGCTTAGTTGTTTGTTTATTTCATGTGATTGAGTCATTTGATTCATACACTAACCTTTGTCCTGTCTAGCAGGCCCAGCTAGACTTCCAAGTGCCCTTCTTTTGCTCATCGGAGTGACGAAAAGGACACAACAACTATGATGTTGATGAATAGTACGTGGTGGAGGAAACTTAACTATTTCCTCAACCTTTAAAGGCTCCACCATGATCCCTTTATTCAAAACGATGAAACCAAGGAGACGCCTCGAAGTGACACAAAAATTGCATTTTTGTGGATTCAACTAGATGCAATAATAACAACATCTATGAAACAACCGACGAAGGTGATCTAGATGATCGACTATATGATGAGAATGAGCGTCTATTTCATCCAAATATGCCTCAACAATGTGTTTCATGTCATGTAAGGAAAAGGTCATGCCCCGGTAGAATGTCTCCCCGACATTTTTAAGACCAAATGGCATTTTCCAATATGAAAATGTTCCCTAAGGAAAAATAAATGTGGTTTTATGTTGATCCTAGGGTTTAATTTGGATCTAATTGTATCAAGAGAATCCATCCATGAAGGAGAATATCTTACTTCCCACACACTCATCGATAATTTGATTAATAAACGGTGGTGGGAAGTTCTCCTTGTTGGATTATTGAGAGGGGGGGTGAATCAGTAATGAGAAATTATAGCACTTATTAATCCTTTAAACAAAAATGTATATTATGTCAGTGTTTCATGGAAACCTGCACAGGAGATCTAGCTAAAGCAAGTACAAACAAAGCTTATCAAGAAAGGAAGAGAGATTCAATATGGAAGAATGAGAAAATATATTCACACTACTCCAATGAGATGATGATTGATACATAGATCGTGATCAATATGATACAATGAATGAGTGGAATACACTCATATATAGGGAAAAACATTATATAATTAAGAAAAACAATCAAGCAGTTAGCTTTCCTTAGGAATGCATGCATGCATAATAGTGATGGTAAAAATAGAAAGTCTAAAATAGAACTAGCCAGTTAAATCCCACTGAACTAGTGTGTCAAAAATAGAAATTTCTCCAACACCCCCCCTGAACATCACTATGGAGTAAAAAATGAGTCTCGTCTACTAGGCCATTTTAGGTACTCATGTACAATGCAACTAATGAACACTGAACAAAAACAAGGAAAGAGGGAAAACCATGTGGGAACAAAACCCCCCCTCAAAAGATAATGTATCAAAAGAAGAAAATAACAGCTGCTAGATAACTTTGTTCTTCAGTGCAAGACGATCTCTCAAAGTCTGGAACTTCTTCTCACTGAAAGTCTTCGTGAATATGTAGAAATATTTATGGATCTCGTGAAGTCCTTTGGAAACCTGTCGGGCCTTGTACCTCTTGATCCTGTGGAACCATCTTCACCTGAAAATATTTGTTTTTGGTGGAAGTGGAACCAGATTCCAAGTTTGGTTTTGTAGGAGTGAGTCATACTCCTTCTGCATGGCCTCTTGCCATAATGGATTTTCCACAACCCCATTGTAGTTATGTGGATCAGTAGATTGAACCATATAGCAATGCATGGGAATCACAGGTTCTGAAGATGAAAGTACATGAGAATGATCATCATGCTGAGATCAAGTCATCCTCGAACCCAATGGATTCCCTCCAAGGTTGTCTACTACCTGAAGTGTGGTCTATGCCTTCTTGGGCATCTCCTGAAGCTTCAGTGTTGGCTTCTTATCTGGATGTACTACCTTCTTTTCCATGTACAAAATCTGAGTGTATGGAATCATATCTGATGTATGAAACTGATGGAAGCACAATAGTATATGCATTGTTGCATTGGAGGTGAATGCAAAGTACTCTCCTTATGTGTAAGTAGAATAGAGGATTCATCGTCAGAAAACTTAGTGAATTTATACAACCTTGACTTGTGATCCACCTCACCAATTGCAACGATGGAATTATCATGCATGTCAATTACTAAAACTGAATCTGATGTAAATTCAACCTTTTTACCTTTCTGAGTGATCTAATAAACTGAGAGTAGATTCATAGAAAGCTTTGGAACATGTAAAACATTCTCAAAACTACCATTATGGAGTTCCACTCTCCCTTCTCCTACTACTGCTACTAGAGTATCATCCCCCATGAGAATAGGGGGTCTTGAGCATGGCCTCAAAGAAGAGAAAACTTCCTCTTTCACTACCATATGATGGGATGCACTAGAATCTATAATCCATGAATCATATGAGGAATTAATTGCAACCAGAGCACGATGATTACCTTTATTAGGAGAAGGATATTCTTCCTTATGCTTCTTGACTCCCTCTGGAATGAAGTTTCCAAGGTTGTTCTGCTGAAGTGAATATGCCATAAGATCGATCTTTTTCTTCATGCATGTGGATTCTTCATTATTTGGTTTATTGCAATATGTGCATTGCTTTCCCTTCTTCTTCTTCTTTGAATCTAAAGAGTCTCTAGAACCTGGAGAATCGTTGAAGGGTTTGGAATATCTCTCATTTCCGTTCTATTTGGATGACCATTTTCCATCATGCATGGTGAGTGCATGTGCTTTTGGATCTTTCATGAGGCCAATCTGTATGAGTTTTGTCTGTTGAGACTCAATGAACAGAGCCAACGTAGGCATTTTCCAATTTGTTCCAAAAAGAAATCTGCCAGAATGGAAATTGGAGACATATATAACGTATTTTGTTCCTAGCTTGGCCAAGATTGTTAGAATAAGTTGTTTCTCTTGTGTAGACTTATCAATACCACATTCACCCAAGCTCAATAGCAAATATTTAAATTTAGTAAAAAAATATTCTATATTATCAAAACTTTTAGGGTCCAAGGTATTCTACTCTACCTTAAGCATATGACCTCATATCTCATCCTGTTTTTCAAAGAATCCTTCTAGGGTGGTCTAGATATCGTTTGGAGTCTTGCATGCAGCAACATGAAACCATAAATTAGTGGAGATTAACTCAAGAAGTATTCATGTGGCTTCATCCTTACGGTTCACCCATCTCATCTTCTCAATCGCTGATGTAGGTTTTGTTTCTGTCGTCATCGTCAAATTATACAGTCCTTTCCTTCTGAGTTGGAATTCTTACTTGGGCTTCCAATCAAAATAATTGTATGGTGTGAGGATTACCACCAAGTTTGATTGTACAATAGTTTTCATATCCATCTCTCCCATTGTTTCTAATAACCCCTAAAAATTTACTCTCAATCTGCAAGTGAAAAATTAAGAAATCACGGCAGAAAGGTCACTTTAAGTGAAAATTTGTATCAATTTCAAGAGATGATCTTGCGGCTTACTTTCTGAGCAAATCGTGAGGAATCTCGCCAAACAATTGAAAACCCACTTCAAAAATGGGCCGATTCACTTTCCACCTGAGTTGTTTCCTCAAAAACTTCATATTTTGGGAGTAGTCACTGTTGAAAGGTACATCCACGGATTCGTATCAATTTCAGGAGGCTATCTTGTGTCTTACATTTTAAGCAAACGGTGATGAATCTCGCCAAACGGTTGAAAACCCACTTCCAAAATGGGTTGAGTTACTTTCCACTTAGATCGTTTCCTCAAAGAAGTAATATTTTGGGAGGAATAACTGCTGAAAGGTACAACCACGAATTTAGCTCGTCGAAACCCTGATTTTCCTTATTCTTTGGCTTGTCTAGCTTGCTCCAAGCAACATAGCTTTGATACCATGTCAGTGTTTCATGGAAACCTACACAAGAGATCTAGCTAAATAAAGTGCAAACAAAGCTTATCAATAAAGGAAGAGAGATTCAATATGGAAGAATGAGAAAACATATTCACACTACTACAATGAGATGATGATTGATACATAGATCATGATCAATATGATACAATGAATGAGTGGAATACACTCATATATAGGGAAAAACATTCCATAATTAAGAAAAACAATCAAGCAGTTAGATTTCCTTAGGAATGCATGCAT